>JAAFCE010008833.1:2320751-2350023 GCA_013389805.1 Trigoniulus corallinus
TGGTTGCGTGTGCGCTCTTTTTGTTGGTTGCGTGTGCGCTCTTTTTGCTGGTTGCGCTTGCCATTGAACCAGCCTTAACATACGTCGTTTTCTAACGGATCACTCAAGCTCTCTAATGAGTGGGGAAACGTATGTTAATGATTTTTGCTTGTCAAATTAGACAAAAATTGTCATTTTTGTTGTCAATGTTTGGTTGTATACATGTGTAACATCATTTTGATAGTGACAGTGAAGTTAACTATGGCTAACTATGGTTTTAGCAGCATATTTGTAAGCATGGCCCAAGGTACAAGGTATCTGTTTCAAGGTACATGAGCATATGTACCATGATCCACTTTGCACCCTCTCACTTTTTTCCCCTTGAATCTTTTTCAGGTGAGCTGGTGGGTTACATGTATATGGTAATTATGTCAATAAGATATGAAAGTGTAGCGGAGTCACATTGACAAATCATAAACACAAGTAAAATTCCAGAATTAAATAAATAAATGATGATGATATCAGAAGGGTTAATGGTAGTTGAGTGTTGTATAATTTCCATTTAAGTTTGATGTTCCTATTTCTTATTATATTCCTTGATAATGTTTGTATATTTGTAATAGGTGAGTAATTGCAGAAGTAAGTTAAGTAGGTAGGTTACATATTAATGCATTTTTAATCGTTTAAAATATGAAGAACTATATAAATAATATTACAATGTGGAGCAATAGAAAAACACATCTAGTTTCCAACTCTACATAAATTCTTCTCTGGTTGTTTTGTTTTTAAATTTTTAAATCTAAGAATAAAGAACAACCGTTTTAAACGTGTAATGTTAACACGAAAGTGACATTCTAAAATTTAAAAAAAAATTTACAAAACGTCCATCTTTCAAATTTTATAGTTTTAAACTTGGAACATCTGCACTTGAAACTGTTGCATCTGCTCATTAGCTTGTGTTACCAAGGCAATGAAGGTTTCACAGGAAGTTTGAAATGGTGAAGCTGAGAAGAGATGTGGAAAAAGCAACAGTAAGGGGTTGCTAAAAATATAGTGAGATGTGACAAAAGCATCAACTGAGACAGGTGACCCCACGAAAATGTTATTAGCGCTATAGCTACAATAATTTTTCAAAATAGTGGCCCTAGGCACAACAGTCTCCCCTACAATTTAAAATAATGTTTGGATAGGATTGTAATCAGCAAACGCAAATGACACAGTTGTTCGTTTTAAAGTTATATAAAGTGGTAGTAAGTACCAAGGTAGTTGGGAGGTATTGCAAAAACGGGGTGTGGAAGAATGGTTTATTTGAATACTCCAGGATATGAATGATGGCTCCATATCCAGGGTAAGGAGACTTGGAGGAATACTGAGGGCTTTCCAGTAAGAGTTGAGCAAGGTTCAACACAGCCCATACCTTTTCATCCAGGTATTGGACAAACTGCTGACGGGAGTAGGAGAATATCCCCGTAGTGCTTGGCATTTGCTGACGACATAGGAAAACTTGGTGACTGCAGAGAACAGACAGAGAAGGGACTATACGATGTTAGCGGAACAATAGAAAACTGTGGGCTAACGATAAACATGAAGACAAAGTATTTAGCTTTCAATTGGGAAGGATAGTAAAATAATGGTGACGTAGGTTGAAGGGGCAAACTGTTGACAAAGTTGCAACAGGTAAAGTACTTAAGATCAACGTTCCAAGGAAATGGAGAGATAGACTTTGACGTGACCCACAGAATCAATGGGGGAGAGGGTGGTTAAAGTGGAGACAGGCAAGTGGAGTCCTGTGTGATAAATGGATCCCAATCTAGTTGAAAGGGAAGTTCTACAGGACAGTGTTTAGACCAGCTATTTTATATGGATCAGAGTGCTGGGCAGCGAGGAAGAGCCAAGTAAATAGAATGCGAGTAGCCTGGAATGCTGTGGCACATGTGTGGTGTGTCGAGAGCTGATAGAATTAGGGAGGAGCATATTTGGAGCACCTGCGGTGGACATCGCCAAAAAAAATGAGGGAGATTAGACTGAGGCGATATGGACATGTCATGTGAAGAGAGGAAGAGGAGCTTGTCAGGTTAATTCCAGGGATGCAGTTGGCTGGTATCACCGGGGGCAGCAGAGACCAAAGCTGACGTGGGAACAGGTTGTCCATAAGGGTATGACAGTGTGTGGCATGGATGGGGAACTGGGGGAGAACTAGACGAGAGTGGAGGGCTGGAACCCGCATATGTAAACCTGCCACAGGCGGGATAAGAGTATGATGAAGATGTAGTAAGTATCAAGTGAAGAAAATCTAGAACCTGCTTTAAAGTTTATGTTGAATTGTAAGTGTTCCGTGCTAGTAAAATGTCACCATGTAGTGTTCCCTGACTTCAAAAAGATTGAGAACCACTGCATAATACGATACTCCCACACGTTCTTGACATTGTTCGTTATACGAGGCGTTTGTTAAGCAGGGTACCACTGTATTTAAAGGCAACGTTTGCCAAATTAATTAATGTTCTTTGCAGGAACGCCATCTACTGATGGATAGCAGGAACTTGACGCCAGCTATCAGGCATACAGTGATCACAAAAAGTATTTGAACACCCCTAAGTTTGTCGAGATTGGCAATAATTGTTAATATTTTGACAAAAAATCTTTTTCAGGTAATATTACAAACACAATGATGTACTTCAGGCAAAAAAAATATAATAAATGTTGCATAATAACATTTTTATTATGAAATTTAAATAAGCCCAACTCAATGAAGTATTTGAACAGTCTGACAATCAATCAATATTATTCAATAAAATATGCAAAAACATGTTTCAAAGTATAAAGTCCACTTAACATTGTATATGTAAACACTAATATAAGAATTTTGATTTGAACAAATAACAGTTATTTTGAAATGGCTCCTAAAACAAGTGAACTGACAGAACAAGTGAAAACCAACATTGTTTTACTTAACAAACAGGGGAACAGTTTCAGAGAAATTGCTAAAAAGTTAAAATTAAATGTGTCTACAGTTTATTATGTGGTAAAAAAATATAAAATGACTGGAACTCAAAATAAACAAAGAACTGGACGTCCAAAAGTGCTTAGTTCATGAAATGTGAGGTTCATCAGAAGACAAGTGGAAAAAAATCCTTTTGCAACTAGTGTAAATTTAGCCAAAGACGAGGCAGCATCTTCTGGAATATCAGTAGCGCCCCAAACAATAAGAAATTGTTTGCATGATGAAGGCATTAATTAGGGGCAGAGCTGCAAGGAAAAAGCCATTCATCAGTGAAGCTAACTGAGTGAAAAGACTTGCATTTGCCAAAGAATATGTCAACTATCCAGCCGAATTTTGGAATAAAATCATTTTCAGTGATGAATCCAAGTTTAATTTATTTGGTAGTGATGGGAAACGGTGGGTGTGGCGGTCTAGAAACACCACACTGAAGGCCTCAAACTTGAAGCCAACAGTGAAGCATGGAGGTGGTCATTTGATGGTTTGGGGCTTTATGGCAGCCAGTGGTGTAGGCCACTTGGCTTTTATTGATGGCATTATGAATGCCAGACATTATATAGATATTTTGGCAGGCAATCTTCTTCAATCTGCTGAAAAATTAAGTTTGACAGTCATTTTATTTCCAACAGGATAATGATCCGAAGCACACAGCTCACCTTACAAGAGAAAGTATTTGAAAGTTTTCAAATACTTTTTTGAGTTGGGCTTATTTTATTTTTGTAATAACAATTTTATTACGCAACATTTATTATATATTTGTTGACTGAAGTGCATCATTGTGTTTATAATATTACCTGGAAAAGGTTTTTTGTCACAATATTAACAATTATTGCCAATCTTGACAAACGTAGGGGTGTTCAAATACTTTTTGTGATCACTGTATCTTCTGCAACAATCGTACATCACAGCATACGATGTATGCAATCGTACCCAAAAATGTACTCCTTCAATTATGCATGGTGTTGCGTCGATGCCGTTCAGCTGTCGTCCACTTTACGCTGCGTATGTTTGAAACAATGCAGCCAGAAATCTTATGGTGATGAGTGGAAAACCCTGTACAGTTGGGTCTCGTTTTATGCAGCTTCTTTTTATGTGATGTCGAAGTTGTGCAGTTTGCATTTGATTAAAAATATTTTCACCAAATATGCATACTGTATGCTTGTTCAGGAAGTATAGTCAGTGTAAGGTCCATGACACTGATAAAATCCACCGACCATTGTATTAGCCTGTCAAAGAAGTCTTAGTCTGTCAGAAATTAGCATAGAAAATAGGGGGTTCCACGCTTGTACATGACACTTGACAATCATGCCATTGTGCGGCCAAGTTGCATTGGACACACCAGTTCCCGTTAGATCACTGAAGTTAAGCAGCGCACACCCACGTCAATACCACTTGGGTGCTTGGTAAAGAACGTTGGGTGCTGCAAATTAAACCTCTTCCTCCTCCTTTCACCTACCTCCTCATCTCCTGCAGGCAGCCTCCTAAGGGGTTGACCTGTTATGGCTGCCTGGCTTACACCCCAACCCACAAACTAATCAAAGAATATGTAGTAATAATAATCACACCCTTATCCCGACTGTGGCAGGGTCGGGTTTGCAGTTCCACTGAACGTGTTCTAAAATTAAAACTTATTTTGGAGGTATTTGAATATTTTTAACCATGATGATATAGAAGAACTGCTTGTGGATGAAGTCTTAAATGACGATGATATTATTAAACTAACTTTAGGTGCGTGCTGGTGTCATACCTCAAAGTGTCCCCGGACACATTGAGGCAATTTGACACTTACCTCAAAGTGTGTGCTGTCACGTCAAAAGTGTTTTGGCCGTTTTCCGTTACCCAGTTAGGATATTTTGATAGAAATCACGCATTGATTCACGTTACATACAATATGTGCTCTGCAGTGCATATTTGCTCTGCAGAAAAGAGACAAATTAGGGCATATGCATTCGGACCTAGATCTTTGGCACTTTGAGGTGTACTCAAATATTGTCTCAAGGTGTCTCACCGGAAACTTTCAAGTGGAACCCAGACACTTTTACGTGTGATACCAGCATCCTCCAAAGACAACCCAGCCAGTATCCCTGCGTGTTCCAGACGCCTGACTGCAGTGTCCCCAATCAGAGTTTGTTGTTGTTGTTTGTTGATGTTTAAGGTCCCGTCAACTACAAGGTCATTAGAGACCCGTCCACTGCATAGTTCTAATGCATACACTGCACAGACACTACATTAATGCGACGATTATTGGGTATTAGCAGTACCCAGCTTTCCCGAGCGACCACCCATGTCAGTACTTACTGGGCTTGCGTTGCTTAACTTTTGAGAACTGGTGTGTCCAACGCAACTTGCCGCTCCCCCAATCAGAGCATGTTCAGGGAACCTGCTGCAAGTGGGATACAGGTGTGATGATGATGATTGTCAAAGCAAAAGTCTGCAGAGTGAGAAAAAAATGTGTTTGTTAAAATTTATCTCTTATACCAAAGAGATCTATTGCATCATCATCATCATCATACCCTTCTCCAGCACAAAACTGGGTCGGCTCTGCGAGTTCCAATCCTCCACCCCCATCGATCCCCGACCAGGCCCCCATCCACCCCACACACACCCATGTCCTTTTGTACCACCTGCTCCCAAGTCCTCTTTGGTCTTCCCCTCCCCCTGACGCTCCCAACCACCTGCAGTCCCATGATGCACCTAACTAGCCCCCCTCCCCCTTCGCATCACATGCCCATACCACCTCAATCTGTTTTCCCTCATCTTCTCCGCGATGTCTCCCACCCCCAGACTACCTCTAACATGATTGTTTCGGATCCTGTCGGCTCGTGACACCCCGCTCATGAAGCGCAGCATTCGCATCTCTGCCACCTGCATTTTCCTTTCATGGTCCTTCCTCACTGCCCAACACTCTGAGCCATACAGCATTGCTGGCCTAACTACAGTTCTGTAGACTTTGCCTTTTAGCTTTATAGGCACCTGGCGGTCACACAGGACTCCAGTTGCCTGTCTCCACTTCAGCCAGCCTGCCTTAATCCTATTAGATACATCCTAGTCTATTTCTACATTTCCCTGGAACACTGATCCTAAGTATCTAAACTCCTGCACGGCTGGTATCATCTCATCTCATGAATGTACCTCGCCTTCTGACCCCTGACCACTCCAGTTAAAAGCTAGGTATTCTGTCTTTTTCATATTCACCTTCAGGCTCCCCTTTCCCATTGCTACCTGGATGTCTTGTAGGCCCTTTTGGGCCTCCTCGTTGGACTCTGCAAGCTTTCCCACATCGTTGGCAAATATCAAGCACTGTGGGGCCCATTCCCCCACTCCCGTCAGCAGCTCATCCATGACTAGAGTAAATAAGTATGGGCTAAGTGCTGACCCTTGGTGTAAGCCCACCTGCACGTTGAAGCTTTTTGTGTTTCCCCAAGCCATCCTCACCCTAGCGACAGAGCCCTCATACATATCCTGCACTATTCTAATGTGACATTCATCTACCCCTTTTCTTAGCACATTCCATACTACCTGTCTAGGAACGCTATCATATGCCTTCTCTAAGTCAATGAATATTGCATGGAGGTCCTTCTTTGCTGCCCTATACTTTTCTATCATCTGCCTTAGAATAAATATTGGCTCCATTGATTTCCCCAGACCATAGTGACATAGACAGACCATCTTGCCCTCAATGACTCTTTCCCAAAGCTTCATGGAGTGGCTCATTAGCTTGATGCCTCTATAGTTTCCACAATCCTGGGCGTCACCTTTGCCCTTGAACAATGGAACTATCTAGCTCTCCCTCCATGCTGATGGCATTCTGTCTCCACTTGCTACCTTATTGAAGAGCTTTGTTAGCCACGTCACTCCTGTGGCCCCCAGGGTATGCCAAATCTCCATGGGAATCTTATCTGGGCCTACTGCTTTGTGTCCTTTCATCTTTTGGAGGGCCCCATCTATTTCTTCCTGTATCACCCTGTCGACTGCCTCTGAGGTGCCTGGGTGGCTCTCAATGGTCCTTTTCTGGTTGGCAGCATTTAAGAGGCCATGATAGTACTCCTCCCACCTCCTGGTTATTTCTGCTGGTTGAAAAAGGACTCTACCACTGCTATCCTTGACCGTTATGGCCCTGGTAATGTCCTTACTTGTTTGATCCCTGGTCCTTGCCAGTCTAAAAATGTTTTTCTCACCTTCTTTTGTCCCTAACTCATCGTATAGTTCCTCATACTTGTGGTGTTTTGCCAGGGCAATTGTCCTCCTAGCATTTTTCCTTTTTTGAATATATGCGGTCTTTGAACCCTGGTCTCCCATGTCCTGCCACCTATGGAATGCCACCTTTTTAAGTTTGATGGCTGCTTCCACCTCCTCATTCCACCACCATGACTACCTACTGTGAGGGTTGCCTCCTACTCTTGCCATACCAAACATCATTTTTCCACATCTCCTGATGGTCCTGGCAACCCTGTCCCACATGGCCTCAGCAGACCCTTCCCAATCCCAGTCTACCTGGCGAGAAATCTCCTGCCTGAATTCCTCCGCTGGCAACCGCCCCCACCTAATAACTGGTTCTCCCTTCCATGCATGCCTCCTGACTGCCCCTTAATTTGAATCTCCAGCATGAGCAACTTATGCCCACTGGCTTTCTGGAAATCTTCACTGGCAAGTGCCCAGCAGCCTCAGATCTCTGTCCTATGTTGCTGCTCTACCATGAGAAAGTCTATTTGGGACCTGCCCTGTGTGGAATGAAAGGTGATGAGGTGCTTTTCCTTCTTTGTGAACCATCTATTAGCTAACACAAGACTGTGTGCTTGGACTTTCTGGCCTGCATGGCTGACCAGGCCTTGCCCACATCCCCCATTGACCTCTTCATATCCCAACCCATCCTTACCCTTGTGGCCATTGAAGTCCCCCAATGATTAGGCATTCATTTCCCATGCTCTGGCAAATCCTGCCCTTCACTATCTGAACCTCTCTATCAAAATCCTGCCAAAACTCATCTCTTATTGTGTCACTCAGGCCAGCTTGGGGGGCATATGCACTGATAAGGTGGAGCGCAATGCCCTGCCAGACTACTGTTACTAGCATCAACCTACTGTTGATGCGCTTCACTGCTGTAACTCATTGTTCAGTATAATCCCCACCCCATTTCGTCCCTCTTTGCAGCCAGTATAAAGGAGTTTATACCCTTCTCCCAATGCCCTGGATCGATTTCCCTTCCATCTAGTCTCCTGTACAAAAGCTAAGCTAATAAATCTGCACTTAAGGTTATCCACTAGCTCCCCTGTTCTCCCTGAGAGGGTATCCACATTCCAGGTCTCCAACCTCAGTTTAACCCCTTTTGCAGTTTGCGTGACAGCTCTGACTGGGTTCACCCCAGTCAGACGCCTGGAACCCGCAGCGTTAGTGACAGGGCTACTTGTGGGGGGTGCCGTCCTACCCCACAGGAGACACTCATTAACGGTTGTAGCATCGCCAAGTGGGCAGAGGTCTAATACCCACCTGGTAGTGACCCTTTTACAACTTAATTTTAAAGTACTAGTAAATGAATAAATACAATAAAATAAATATAATATGAATGCTTATATTAATATTTCAATGATTACTAAACAAATATAATAAAATAATGGCATAAAAGATAACTAAATAGACAAAAGAATAATAAATAAACTGGCTGCAAGAGAATGGGTACCCAGCTCTAACCCAGCACAGCGTCTGTCAGTGCAAACGACACGTGCTGCAGTGAAGCACGATGGGACAGCAGAAGCAGCGTGGGGTAGGCTTAAATTGCCAACCCCATGCTAAGCTCTTCACACCGTTTAAGGGAACCCAAAAATTGCAGCCCTTCCATGATCCTGGAAGCCTGTTTGGTTGATTTGCAAAGGCGATTTGTGTACTTTCGCTTCTCCCTCCAAAAACCACCAAATTTATTTCAAAATTGCCGCTCCAAAAACACCACAGCGAAGCAGTTAACGCCACCTAGTGGTCTCCTCCCAAAGAGATCTATTGCATAGATAGTTATTTCTGATGATGAATGTGATTTACAAACAGTTTGCAGATGATGTATACCTTTACCAGATAGACAATTGAATTGAAATAGAATTTTATTTGAGGTTTATATAAATGTTTTTCAGCTTCCCAAATAAATTTATTAAGGCACCTACAGTATTTTCTTTAACATCAACTAACTGTTTTTTGTGGTTGTACATTAATTTTAATTCGTTATTTGGAGTTATGCGAATTTTAAAAATTATGGAACATATCCCTCATTTTCCATAGATTTATAGTCTCCTTTTATGCGAAATTCATTTTATGCAATTTTCTGAGGAACGTATCCCCCGAATAAAACGAAACTTAACTGCAAATATCTTTATTTCTAATTTGATATTTCCTTCAATTTTCAATGAAATTGTGAAAATTTAATAACCGAATGAATGTCAAGAGTATTATGTGGCCCCTGTGAATGTAACCAGTGGCGTAGCCAGGGGGAGTTTGGGGGTTAACCCCCCTTGGGCCTCGAATATAGCGAAGCGCTATAAATCCTATTGAGTCATATCCCTCCTCACAACATCCTGGTTCACCCTATCGACAGTCATATCTCCCCCTTCAGAAAATCCTGGACATGCTGAAAATGTGGCCCATGACTGAAATAAGCCTGGACAGTAGGTTAAAGATGTTACCATGCTATGGAGTTCCGAATTCTACCTATGCAGTGAAAGGAAAGGGTTGGGGGTGGGGGGGGGGGCTGAAGGTGAACATGAGGATGACAGAGTATTTAGCTCTCATTTGGGAAGGATGGGGAAATAACGGTGACTTACTCTATGGGTTCGTTTTCTTCGTTCTTTCATGTTTTAGGGCACTTCAACTACAAAGTCATTAGAACCCCATCCACTGGGTGGTTCCAATGCATAGACTGCAGAGACAGCACACTAATGCAACGATTTTTCAGTATTAGTGAGATCCATTTTTCCCAAGCGGCCACCCACGGCAGGTTGCATTGCTTAACTTCAGTGATCAGACGAGTAGTGTTGTGCCCAACCAACACCTCCTAAACAGAAGGCCTTTTCACCAATTTGTGACGTCATCCTTAGTAGCGCTAAGACCTACTGCTGAAGCTTGCCCTTTCACAGCAAAGTAACGAGTTATTTATTAATAAAATATAAAACAGAGTTTAAATGCAGATGTAAATATTGCTTTAACTAAATAGACAGTATGAAAATGACCATTTCTTTTCCAAATTTTTGTTAAAAAAACACATGCAAATTAAAAATACACACTACTTACTGCAGATTAGTGTGTTTAATTTTGAGTGTTTTGTGTCTATCAATATTATCATTTTTTTGCAATGATGATGCAAGTGTCTAAACTGTATACTGTATGTATGTTAGGTTTTTTATCTACCCCAATGCATTGTCATGCTTCAATAACATACTGGTATTCACTAAAAAATTTTAAAACTAATTTTGGTGATAAATTATATGAGTACTTTATTAATCTGTCAGCTTTCAGGGTATTAAGATTCTTTAATGTACTAATGTACTAAAGTTAGCATAGAGAATCTTTCCTGCTGTGGCATTAAAAGATTTAAAATCTGGACATATTACCTGAGTAGTGCTCAGGTAAGCCTCAGGTAGAGCTTTGGTTAAGCCAATTGTTTCTCACACACTTTAAAATGTGAACTGAGTCAGAAAGGAAAGGTTAAATTTGTTAACTGGATTAGGGGAAACTATTAATTATTTAGGAGGGTTATAAAAGAATAAAATACGTTTTTTTTGTTAATGCTGTTATGCATATAACATGCATACCTAACGTTTCTAACCCTATGATTATCTTTCTTAAATATGTATGCAACACCTCACCTGTCATAGTCTTAGCTGTAGTGATATGCACAACACCTAACATTATATGTGTAATACATTAGTACATATTGTACATCATGTAATGCATTACAAATATAATACTTAAATTAATTTATATACTGAAAGTATATGGGTAAAATAAAATTACATTTTTTACTATAAATATTGTGGGACCTAACAGTAATGGTTATCAGTACCCCTGCTGCCCCACTAATTAAATATTAAGTCTATTTACCTTGCTGTTTAGTGAATATTAAATCCTTTCTCTTAATAGCAGTAATCCATTTTGTCACCATTTCTGGGGGTTTTGCAAACTGAAGACTTGAACTTTTGGTACACTTCTGTATGTTTTCTTGTACCCAGGCACAGCACAATTATGCAGCATTTCATTTAAGCATACTCCAAATATGATATAATTTAAATATTAAAATTATTTATGTTGAAAACAATCAAAATACAAAATCAAAAAACTGCCTAAAACATTAAAACTGCCTAAAACATGTGACGTCACTAGCTAGTGACGTCACACTGCAAAGGCCTTATTATCTAGAAGGCTTTGGTCCAATGCAATACATTCCCTCTACTCTCTGGGAGTGAGATGGTAACAAAGGTGCAAGAGGTAAATTACCCAGGATCAGAATTTCAGAATAAATAGGAAATATATTTGGATAGGATCCATGCTATCAATGGGGAAATAGATTCTGATGGGACCCACGTTTGTGATAATATAAGATGTTTATAAATGTGGTTTTTTTAAATTTAATTTGATGATAAGTGTGTGTTTTTATTAATTTCGGGTTGAAATACGTATTTTATTTTCTGAATAGAATTGAAAAATAAAGGGTATTTATAAAAGTTAAAAGAAATTCCCATGGGACTGATGAAAGCTTGAGGCCCAAGGTGGTTGCTTTGCCCTAACTCCAGACCTGGCAGTGAGGAAGAGCCACATAACACTTAAGCACATACATGGGGTGTCCATAGCACCCCACCAACCTAAAATTTACCCTTCTACTAAACCCATTATTATTGCCTTACCGGAATTATTTGGAAGACCACAGTAAGATGGATAATTTGTTGGGGTATTGCTAACACCTCACATTTATGCTTGAGTTTTCTATATTGTAACTCTTTCCTTACTGTGAGCGACAGAGACTGATCTTAATGCTATCCTTTACACATTTCTCATGAGCAGTAGCGCGAGCTTTTGCGGGGCTGGGTATGAAAGGTTTGTGAGGCTAAATGTGAAAAGTTTGTGTTTAGGGCATATGAAGCCCATATGTGCTGTGAAAATACCTGAAATGAATCAAAATGAAAAGAATATCATTTAATTTCATGTACAGTATTATGTAGTTATTTATGGTTTTATTTTAATCCTTTGGGGACAAGACACGTTGCTGTAGCAATTTTAACAATGTGGGTCATATCTGACCCATCGTTTTTCCATCCTAATTTCTTGAATTAAAAAGAGTATAAACCCCGCTTTTTTTATACAAATTAACTTCATTTACATTCATACAACACAATTATAATAATTTTACTCAATTCCTAAAATTGTGAGATAACTTTTCTTATCGTTTTTAGATACACTGTATTCTGCAAAATGCAAAAAATCACAAAAAGTAATATAATTTCTCTAAAAAGCAAAAAGTTTCAAAACATTTTTTATAGCTAAAAGTAGTAGCTTTAAAATAAAAAATAATAATAGAAAATTGTTGAAAATCACAAGAAATAATTTTTATTGGAATTTCCATAGCATCTAGCTGAGAAATGCCCTATGATATAACTTTTAAACATGCAGAAGCAGGTAGAAATTTAACTTTTTTCATCATTGAAAGACCTAAGCTGGTTCTGTCCAGATCATAAGAAATAGAAAGAAGAGAAATTTTGAGAAAAATATCTAAAAATTACTGAAATTCTCCCAAAAATTTCCAACACTAAAGGCAAGGTGGGTCATATCCGGCCCACTATGTTGCCAAAAAAAAAATTATAAAAAAAACTATACATCCTAAACTTTCCTGGCTTTGCCAGTCACTAGTCTAAATATTGCCCTGTGGTTACCTGGAATCTCATCATTTTTTATAAAGTGGTGCATGAGCTGCATCGATTTTAATTTGCGCCAGGGTCGGATATGACCCTCCTTGTTCCCAGAGGGTTAATTAATTTTTTTGTTTACTACTTGAAATGGTATACAAATATTGCTGTTATAAGCTACTTGGTGACATTTTTCTTAAAAACATTATTCCAAAACGTAAAGTTGATCAAATATCAGCTTACATTATAAAATTACAAAGACATTATAAAAGTAAAAAAAAAGTCTTGTTTTTAAATATGAATTGCTAGGGGTGTTGATAGCATCCCACATACTCCCTTGTGTAACGTTTGAGGATGTACAGTCCCTGGCCATATTAATGTGATCAACAGCTAATGCCCAGCTGCAGGGGCGTTGCTAGGGTTGGCACCACCGAGTGTCGTGACGCCATGATGTCACCCCTCCCCCTCCAAAAAAGCCGCTCTACCTGCTGTGTTCCTTCTATTCTTTTGTCATGGTGTGAGTGGTGTCATCTGGTGTGGCCCACACCACCTCATCTTCCTGCTGCTGCATCCAGCTGCAAACCACTGGGACCGCCATAGGCCATGGATGGCCTGCCCCACCATGAGAAGGGCATCAGAGGAGGGAACAGCAATGCTGGTGTCTTCTGGCAGGTCGACCACTTGACGGGCATTGGCATCCACCCTCTCGTTGGACATAATGTCAACATGCCCCAGGACCCACTTAAAGACCACAGTATTGCCCTGCTTATGAATCACGAGAAGCAATTTGTGCACACCCTGGATGATCACGTCTGCCATAAAGGGTGTGCAACACCTGAATGCTGGAGAGAGTTGGTTGCAACAATGTAGTGTCTGCTGTTCAAACTATGGATGTGTTCCAGTGCCCTGTGCAGAGCAATGAGCTCTGCAGTCGACACTGGCGACGCCTTGGACCCATCTTGTGCCGGCTCCATCCATAAAGATGAAAACGTTGTCCCGATAGCTCACGAAAAGGCATCCAAACTCTTCTTACTACACTGACCTATCGGGTACTGGTTTTGGGGAAGGCGGTCAATGTGGTAATCGATCTGATGGAAGGTTCTGTAGAGTATTAACCCTAGATTACTATACATTAGTCTCACAGACTACAATCTTTCTATATTTCTAAATTTCGAGGTGAAAGAATTCAATTTTTTTAACAAAACTTTCAGTACCTTCCTAAAATAGCCACTGAAACATCCCCCCCTTGTTTCTGACCATTGCCCTCTTTGCAACCCTGAGTAGTCATCCAGACTAATGTTTAGTAACTACGTGACTTTTTCCATTGAAGTTGTTATTAGCAATCTATGCATTTAGCAAAGACACACGTTTTATTTTGGTGTGACCACAGTTGATAATTTAACTATTCAAGTTTGTTAGCTGCTATATACAGTCCATGGCCATATTAATGTGACCACTAGACATTTTCTGCATTTGAAATATTTTTGTAATGCATTTTGATACTTAGTGATTCAGCTGTTGCACACCCTTTATAGCTGACGTGCCTTCATCCAGGCTTCTCGTTATTCATAAGCCTCTCATGATTTATGAGCATGGCAAGACAGTGGTCTTTATGTGGGTCCCGGGGCATGTCAACATTATGTGCAATGAGAGGGCGGATGCTGATGCCAATCAGGGGGCCCGCCTGCCAGAAGACACCGGCATTGCTGTTCCCTCCTCTGATGCCCTTTGATGGCATGACAGGCCATCCATGGTCAATGGTGGTCCCAGTGGTTGCAGCTGGACAGTGGCATCACTAAGGGGGTGACAGCCACCCCAAGTGACATCACTGACACCATGACAAAGGGGGTGACACCAGAACAGAAGATGGAACAGAGCAGCTCTTTTGAAGGGGGAGGGGTGACGCCATGGCGTCACTACACTGAGTGATGCCAACCCTAGCGACGCCTATGCAGCTGAATATTAGCTGGTGGTCACATTAATGTGGCCAGGGACTATGTATATATATATGCATTTGTCTTAGCTGCAGCATGTATTTTTATAGTTTTACAATTGAGACCATATTGCAACCATGGATAAAATCACGTTTGACTATTGTAACTTTGCCCCACCCACTCAAATAAATCCTCTCTGAAATTTTGGGTGAAACAATTATTATAAAGTTATTTGCACTTCCACAGGCAGGAAAAAGAAAATTTTTTTGCATTCTGTCTTTCTAAACTACACAGAAAGACTTAAGTTCCACTGCCATGTGTGTTCAAATGCAATTAGTGGCAAGCACAGAGGAAAGATTTTTTTCAATGTGAAAAAAAATTAATAGTGTGAATTTTTTTGCTGTTATCATTTTAAATGTTTGCAGAATATTAAAACATTTTTTCTAAATTTTTATATCCATTATTTTTTTTTATTTATCCAAAACAAACTAATGCTTAGTAACTATGTCAATCATAGGGTGCTATAGTAATCTAGGGTTAAATAAAATGTTGGATCTCTAATATAGTTTTAATTAAAACCCTATTAGTATATACCTAATGTTTACATAAAATAATGATTCATAGTCATATTGAATCACTAAGTATCCAAAAATATTACAAATACAGAAAATGTTTAGCGGTCACATTAATATGGCCAGGAACTATATGTGCTTAAATAAAATGTAAAGTAGCTGAGATGCGAATGTTGAGGTACTTGAGTGGGGGTCGAGAGCAGAGAGAATTGAGTACGGTAGACCTCCAATTATCCGAAGCAATTGGGACCGGACCCCATTCGGATAATTGGATTTTTTCCGAAAAAAGGGTCTAAATGGGAGAAAATGAGACGTGTAGGTGTACCATACTGTAAATGGAAGTCATTGGTTGCTGAACATCTCAGTCAATGTAAGCTGTTTGACTGTCAGGATCCGTTTTCCGGCAGCCAAGTCGCACATTGTTTTGAAAATCGCAGTACGTTTCCTCATAATTTTTTTTTCTAAAATTCTGAAAGCGATTCGGATAATTGGCGATTCGGATGATAGGAGTTCGGAAAATTGGAGTTCTACTGTACTTTATATTAAAAGTAATTTGGGAATGGGGAGATCACGATGAGGGAGTAGATTGAAGTGTTATGGGTGGATAATGGGAAGAGGGGAAAAGGAGCTCGTTAGGTCCATTACCGCGGAGACCTGGTGGGAGATAGGCGGGAGTGAATAGTTAAAACCCGCAGACCCGATCCTGCTACAGGCCCACTACATAATAAAAATAACCTTTTCAGTTGAATGGCCCAGTGGGTGATCTAATATTAGGTGAAACTAACCGTCCTTTTGACTGCTTTTGTTTTTAATGACTGAAGCACGAGTTGCCTGTTCTCGTTCCGCGTCAGCTCTTTTCACAATGGAAAGCTGAAGGCAGGGGGACAATTTTTTTTCATTTGTAAGAAGGGAGAGAGAAGGTTTTCCAAACACCTCAAAGAGAAGGGAGAGAGGAAAAAAGAAGTCATAATGATGGGCTTGGCCGAATATTTGAATCTTCACATACCTCTACTACCTTATCTACCTACGGAAAAAGTGCAGTGATCCTGCCGTCTGTTTTTGTTGAATTTCTATCGTGAAACTACCGTCGAGAAATGCCTTCACGTTGACGGTATGGAGGCCGATGAAGATGGTCATAGGGATGAGGCTATACACATCGGTCTTCAATACGTTTAGTTATGTTTTGGCAGGGGCTAAAGTTCACATTGAAATTTTTCTTCAGTTCCGATTGTTACTTGCAGTGGTTATTTTGATAAATACCAGTGAGTTTTATTGAAGTTTTTCTGTTGTGTGACAAAGTTGGTGGACCTTCGTGGATAGCTGAAAACTATTAGCTGTGTGTGTTTTATTTTTCGTCTTCATCTACTGCATGGTATAATAGTGGATATGATTTATTCGTTTTGAAACAGTTTGTTTGTTACAAACATGTTTGAGTTTTAATGGGCAGTCCGCATTCCAGGAACTTCACTCGACTACCTTCGTCGTCGTCTTTGACCTTTTTTTTGTTGTTAGTAGAAGCGACGACGAAAACCATTTTCTTCTGTGTTGCCAGCAACGGGAGTTGACAGTTTTCTTTAATGGAATATCATTTATTGGTGTTGTGAGTTTTTGGATTGAAGAAACGACATGTTAGAAGACTATTTCATGGTGCGTCCAAAATTTCTTCATTAATGTCAGAATGGAGGAATTTCAAATAGTTACATACATGTATGATATAGCGTGGTGATGGAACTTTGAATATGTCGTCGTCCGACCATCCCGTCGGAAGGTAATTATTGTTATTTAATTGCTAGGGGTTACGTCAGTAGTTTGTAATGAGAAATGGGTGACCAAGGTATTAATTAGATTTGGTGGAATTTGAGTTGAAATTCTTTGAAGGAGGTCGCCAACACATATTTTCTGGAAAGACGAGAGAGATTATTACGGCAATGAATGCCTTCCACAAAAGAAAATTTAGTTTTAGTTGCTAGATGCTAGATGGCGCTAATGATCACGGTTTGTTCTCATTTCAAAATAAGTGGAATACTGTAATTCACATATGGATTAATTTCGATTAATTTATTTAAAATGTTATACTGTTATAATTTTTGACGTTTTTATTTACCTCATTTTTTGCCCTGTCTTCGTTCAAGATGGCACTGATCGACATCTTTCCTTCCTCCAGAATTTTCTTTGTTGACTTCAGGGTTTGGCATTTGTGTAATTTAGCTGGTACACGGTACTACCGTCTTTCGGTTCTCCGGCCTCCTCCCCGCTAACAAGATACATATCGTTTCGGTGAATGATCTCGTGTAGCCACGAGTGAAGGGTTGCCATAATTGTCGGACCACCGACCGGGACATCCCCCCTTAAAAATATTTTTTCTACAAAATGGCAAGAATTCATATTATAAACATTCATAGCTTTATTAAAAACATTCCATAATCCTTTTACTAACGCATTGAAATATAAAATATTTCAGAGGACCCAAAAAAAAAACACGTTAGGATCAATCAGTGGTGGATCTGGGTGGGGGTAGAACTTCAAAAAATGTGCGCCCCAAATATTTTTAAATATTCATAATCCCCGAGTATACATCTAGCTAGCAATTACAAAAAGGTCCTCTCCTGGCGCTTTGACAATGACCTATCTTCAGTGGTTTAGCCAACTACAGATTGGACTGCAACTGTTGGACTGGCAGTATAGAAATGGGGATAGAAATGCAAAAATGCTTCATCAGTTGCGCCCCTTTCAGGCAGTGAGGAGGGAGCAATTGCTGCATTGCCCCTCGTCTGGATCCGCCCCAGGGATCAATGGTGGATCTTTTCCGAACAGTCAGTTTCACTTGCAAAATGTGATGTGCTTTCATTGGACGAATCTGTACCAAATCTCTAGGCATGTACTGTATATGCGCAGTACTGAATGCAATGATATTATCAGAAAATAATTTTTTAACATGCGAAAATTTTAAATCGACCGGGACAAATGACTGTCGGACCGGGACACTGACCTCAAAACCGGGACATGTCCCGGTGTACCGGGACGTATGGCAACCCTACACGAGTATCATATATGTAGGAATCTATTTTTTTCTAGGCAGAAAAAAAGTGGGTATACCGAAAAATGTCCAACAACTGTGTACCCGCTAAGTACACAAGTGCCCAGGGTTTTGAATGCAGGACTGCTCTAGGGGGGGGGGGGGGGGGCAACCCGGGCATTAGTCCGAGGCGCCATTTTGACTGTGTGAGAAAAACTGCTGCTTGAACTTGCATTATGTATATACTTAAGGGGCGGCAGTTTGATTTTTGTCCGGGGCGACATAAGCGGCTAGAGCAGTGGTTCTCAAAGCGTGTTCCGTGAAACCACTTCAAGTGTTCCGCAAACAAATTTAATGCACAAATAAAGTAATGGAGAGATACTCTGATGTAACCCGCAGAATGAATAGGGGAGGGGGTCACTGAAGTGGAGAAAGGCAAGCGGAGTCCTGTGTGATAGGAGGCTCCCAATCTAGTTGAAAGGGAAGTTCTACATGACAGTGGTTAGACCAGCTATGCTATATGGATCTGAGTGTTGGGCAGTGAGGAAGAGCTACGTAAATAGAATGCTGTGGCACCTGTGTGGCGCATCCAGAGTTGACAGAACTAGGAATGAACATATTAGAGGTAGCCTGGGGTGATGGACACCGCCGAAAAAAATGAGGGAGAATAAGCTGAGGTGGTATGCACACGTAATGCGAAGAAGGGAAGAGGAGCTCGTTAGGTTAATTCCAGGAATGCAGGTGGTCGGTAGCACCAGGGGCAGGGGGAGACCGAAGCAGATGTGGGAACAGGTTGTCCATTAGGATATGACTGTGTAGGGTGGACGGGGACCTGGTGAGTGAGATAGACGGGAGTGGAGGGCTAGAACCCGCAGACCCGACCCTGCCATAGGCGGGATAAGGGTATGATGATGTAGTAAATACCAAGTGTAGAAGGTGTACAACCTGCTTTAAAGTTTATGTTGAATTGTAAGTGTTCTGTGATAGTAAAATGTCACAGTTTAACGTTCCTCGACTTCAAAAAGATTGAGAACCACTGGGCTAGAGCAATACCCTGTTTGAATGTTAAGAAGTTGACGGCTTTGGCACATTGACTTGATATTGATGAATCGACGTGTACAGCACTGTCAATTTTATTTCCTCCAATCTGAACACCTCTAATAGGACCTCTCCAATTTGGACACCTCCAATCCAACCTCCAGAATCTCGACACCTGTAATAAAACGTCAGTGAGAGTGGTAGGCACTTCGGGCTTCACATCCAGAAGCAGTCGACTGTCTATCAGGTTCGATATTGCAGGTCAAGAACGCTATTAACCCTCATAGGTCACACTGAATTATTTCGTACATGGAAGTCAGTGGGGAGCACAACCCCAATTTAAAAAATAAATTCTTCTGCAGATCTAAAGAACTGTTAATGTCATGAATGAAGTATAATGAAAAGTAATTGTGTATGTAACAAATATATCCAGTTGATTTTTAATAATACAAAATCAAGTTGCAACACTTATTTGAAAAGTTGATTAAAAATATGAAAAATTAACACAACCACCTTTCTGACACCTTCAGAAATTTGCATGATAAAATATAGCAATTTTGATAATTACATATGAAAATATAGACATTACTATCTATCTATAAACATTATATATCTATCTACTCTAATATAAACATTACATATCTATCTACTCTAACATAATCACTTATTCTATGCAATTATTGCACACCATGATGTTGATCACAAATAGGTGATTTACACTTATTGCTTAGCATTTTGGTTTTCCCATCTTGCTGATGAGTACATAAGGCTCATCTCACTCCTTTTGTCAACAATGCATGTGGTTGACTAGTATCAGGAACCTCCAAAATATCTCTGATGTTGACCTTCAGGTCCTATGCATTGTTGCAATCTGCAGTCATTCACTAAGTTGTGGTTCAATTAATTAGAAATCCAGCAGGTTTAAAAAAATCTCTTCTATTAACCCCTTGTGGCATGAATTTTTCTTTCAAGATAAAAAAAATTTGGGTGATTTACAAATGATTATATTAACTGATGAAAAAGTATAGAAAAAAATATTGATAAAATATTAAATGGCTTTAAGACCAATTTTCTGTTTGTAGCATATTTGATACATCATGCAGTAACATTTCAAAAGATTAGTAAAACAAATTGACTTTATTGATTATTACAATACAGTTTTTTTTCTCATTTTATATGAAAATTTCTAAAACAATTTTTATTTTTGTCAAAACAGAGGGCTACTTCACATTTGGTGCAAAAAAACAAATGTAAACCCTTTGCAGGTTGGAAGTTTACATCATTGCCGAGTGTTGAGCCACGTTGCAAAATGACCCAGGCTGTCCAGTCTTACATCCCCAGTTGGAAACATGGCTACAGAAGGGCTTCTTTTTTTCTTCTTCTTTGCAATTTCCATCTCAATCTCTGATGGTGGTCTACCTCGTTTGTGCTTGCCACCCTTTCCTTGCTATGTGCTATTTCAGCTTTGAAATCCTTCAAATGCATTTCCTGCTTTTTATTTTGTCGCCAAAGTAGCCATGCATTTACAATCACCAAATCAATTAGGTGAAAAAATATACGAAGATACCATCGCTGTGATCTTATTTTTATACTATAGTACCCTAACATTGAATCCAGTAAATCTACCCCACCCATGTGAGCATTATAAACACTCACAATGGGGGGACATTTGATGGTGCTGTGCTTTTTTTCAGATTGAAAATAGTGCTTCACTTCAGTGTCAGGGAGAGCCCCAACAAATGCTGATAGAAGATGTACTACTTTGCTGTCAAACCATGCAGCTGCTGAAATATCCACTCCATCAATTGTGCATGTTTTTTCAGAGTATGCACCATGTCCTCTAGCTTTCAAATCCTTATCTGAAGGTAGTGGGCAATTTGAAAGTCGGTTTTATCGTACAGTTCCTAAAGGTAGAATCCCTTCTTTTGTCAAGTAGACCTGGAGTTTAAAGCTGTTGAACCAGTTGTCGAATAATAACTGGTAATTCTGTCATCTTGGAATTGAACGAGCCATGCGTACCACAACATTGCTACTGACACCTAAGTCAGGCTCATCGTTTGCAACAACGTTGTCCTTTGAGCCTGTATATACTTCAAGGTCATAGCTAAATCCAGACACTCCACTAAGCACAAATATTTTATAACCCCATTTGTGGGGCTTTTTTGGGTTGTATTGCTTGATTGAAATATGCCCTTTGAAGGGGATTATCTGTTCATCGACACAACAATTCTTCTTTAGGGATCAGCAACAGTCGAAATCTAATCATGTTTAGCAAAGGTCAGATTTTGTAAAGTTTATCAAAGTTGGGATGACATCTTTCTGGCATCAATAAATTGTCATTGTAGTGAAGAAACATTTTGATGCTCATAACTTCATATACTAATGGGTGCCCCATAGTTCTACTCCAGTAATCCCTGGTAGCTGGCAAATGTATAAGTGACATGAAAATAGTTGTTCCTATGAACTGCTCCATTTCATTTGACATGACTTGAACCACTTTCTCAGGTTTGACCTGAACCGAGTAAAGATTTCTCTGATTTGTTATATGTTCTGTTATATCCTTTGTAAATAAAAGTCAAAAATAATTCAAAGGTGTTTCCAAGCCTAAAATACTTTCAGGCAATTTTGTCTCTCCTGTAAATGAAATTTCATCAATATTTCTAAAGAAATTTTTATCGTTGCCATGTTAGTCACTTTATCTTTTGGTTTTGGTCTGACTTTCGAGTTTCTAGATTTCGATTTTTGGGGGCAATTACTGATAGAATTCAATGGTTCATCACTTTCATATTCATCACTTGAATAGTCATCTGGTAGGGTACCATCAACAATATCCAAATTCTTTTTTGGAGGAAAATACTCTACTACATCATCATCATCATCATCATCAGAAAGCTCCTCATCAACACTATCAATATCTTGTGGAATGCTTTCAACATTCCTTGTTGTCCCATAGAAACCCCTTGTTTCCATTGCAATAGGGATAGAATTTGTAAGATATAAAATCCTGCCAAAGAATAACATGCTCAAATCACACTATTCATATTATAAGTTGAATGGTTATTCGTCTTTACCTTAGGCACATTGCATGATGTAGCACATTTGCTACACCACAAGAAAAATTCCTAATATATCAAATATTTCACTAAAATGGAAATTAAAGTCATTAAATCAATCTCTAAATTCACTACAAGCATTGTATATTTTTAATACCTGTGTTTTACTCAAGATGTTTGAAAAAATAAATGGATCATCTTACCCAAACTCCAAAAAAGCTGACAGTTGCTTTCACACACGTCATTTCACAAATGAATATATTTTGTTTGCAAATAGATCTCACTAGTAGTATCCCTCTAATGTATACACTGTATCAGATGTGCTGCAACATGCAGTTGGCCTATATATGATACATCTTTTGTTGCCTAGTGTAAAATCGATGGGATCATGACAATTTGGCGCACGGCAATTTGGCATACATACACATTCGGCGTATGACAATTTTGCATATGGAACATTTGGCCTACATACAAATTTGGCGTACGACAATTTGGCATACATACCGATCTCTTGGGTGCACACATTTGTTCAAAATTGCAACTGTCATAACCTGTGGCAGATCCAGGATTTTTGTTGGGGGGGTTCTAAACCTCACATATTATGCAAATATAAGTTTATATGTGCATGGGAGGGGTTGCAACCCTAAAAACCCCATCCTAGATCCACGTGTGGGCATAAGTCATTTCAACGGTCCCGTATAACACAGTTGGGTTTGTATGTGTTTTAGGGCCCATCGACATCAAAGGCCATTAGGGCCCTATAACACAGTTATGCTAGGCATTCATTGTTCTATTACCTTGCAGTGACTGTTGAAATATGTTGTTATGACTGTTGCAATTTTGAAAAAAATTGGGCACCCAAGAGATTGGTATGTATGCCAAATTGACGTATGCCAAATTTGTATGTATGCCAAATTGTCATTCGTCAAATTATATATGCGCCAAATTGTCATACGCCAAATTTGTATGTACGCCAAATTGACTATGCCAAATTGCCATACGCCAAATTGACGTAGACCCAAAATTGATGATGTAGCTTATATGCTACAAAATGTAACAAGGTGTTAATTTTGACTTTAGTTTTAGCTTGATTCCTTAATACTGAAGCATTTTCTCCACTTAGGTCCAGTATGCCAAAGAAAAATCTCATTGGCCATCTATGAGTTCCTCTTGCAGTTCTGTAATTGCCACAAAACTTATTAACCCTAGACTAGTTGCACCATTTTGAACTGCAAAACTGGTCGCATGGGGTCTGTTGGACCCCATTTTAATTATTTTTTTTAGTATATCAAAACTATAATTAAAAATTTAATCAAGTGTATTCATGTTTGGGACACTAAGTAGGAGCAAATTAATAATCATCTCTCTATTTAACAATACGTTTTATTACAATTATGCTTCATTTTGCAGAACATTAAAAATGATTCGAAAATTGCAGTAACTTGAAAAAAGTAGAAAATCCAAAGAAAAAAATTAAAGTTATAAAGAAAGATGGGCGTTTTTATATTATTTAAAATATAAACTATAAAAAAATCACATTTTAGCACATTCTTTACAGTAATAATTTCCATGATTTCCACAAACTCTAGGCACTTTGAGCAACATGTTTTTGTCTTTCTGTCCATTTTTCTGGGGCATAATGCACATCTGTTTCTTTTTTTGGTGGTTGGTCTTCAGGCACAGAATCCTGAACATCTTGTTGTTCATCTTGAACATTTCCAAGGTACAGATTAATTCTGGTTGTTAACTGTCTTGACAAATTGTTGCTTGTAAGACGCATCTTGATATGTGGTATAGTAAGGGCTTCACTAAGTTGTCCCAGGAAGTGCCTTCTCAATATTTTATCTTGAGTGTTAGAAAAGTATACTACTTGGGCATTAATCCCAGCTATATTTAGCAGATGAAAGAAAACTGTTAGAGGCCACCTGTTTGTTTTCCTTGCTACAGAATAATTTGATGACATCTGGTCAACCATATCAAATCCTCCTTTTGTTTGATTATAAAAACAAATTATTTCTGGTTTTTTCTTCTCTCCTGTTTCAGCATTTATTTCTTTCTTATTTTGCATTGTGGATACCAAAAGGACAAGCTTCCCTTTTTTTGGAATATATGACACTAAAGTCACCCTACTTTTGCTGGAAACAAACTGACTTGAATACTCATCTCTATTTTTGGTTTGTACCAATGATGGAGGAATTTCAGTTTTGTTTTTCCTCAATGCCCCCACAGATGTTAGTTTACACTCTTTCAGAAGATACTCAACTAAGGGGATTCCTGCAAACCAGTTTTCAAATGTTACGTTACACCCAGTTCTTTTTATAGGTTCAACAAGTCGTTTTACAACATCTGAAGGGCTGTTAGATAAGTGAAATGATCCTTCTGGTTGTCGTCCACAATAAATTTCCATATTTTTTACATAGAAGGATCTTGAGTCAGCAAGTGTATTTACTTTTATTCCATACCTGGTGGGTTTGGATTTCATGTACTGCCTAAATCCACAGCGACCTCTAAAAGCCCAAAGGTGCTCATCAATTGTAGTATATTCTGAGACTGTATATACTCTTTGGCAGTTTTCATTGAACTGTTCAAATATATGATGGATAGGTGCCAGCTTATCAAACTTTCTATGCTCCACACGGTCAATTTTGTTGTCAAATCTGATACATCTCATGAGGAACAGAAATCACCGTTGAGACATTGCACATCTAAATATGTCAGGACCATGTTTACCCCACAGTTCATCAGTACTGCAATGTGAGGATTTAAGAACTCCTGCCATGAACAGTAGTCCTATTGCAGCCTTTATTTCCACGATGTTAGTATCACTTGCATCTCTATCTCGCTCAAAATTCTCCCTAACCAAAGCAATTTCAAGATTTGAACATTTCACAATCTCATCTAACATTATTTCTGTAAAAAAGCATAAAAACGTATCAGTTGGAGTTCTTTTATCAGTGAATGACTGTGTTGTTCCAGGTAGATGTACAACAATGTTGTGTCTCCGTGTCCTGACTGATTGCATAGGTTCATTTGAATTCCACTTGTAGTTATTTCGCCCCTGGAGATAAAACCTTTGTGACAATGGAATATCATCATCACTTGAAAATGTACTTTCCTCAGAATTAGAATCCTCTATTCTTTCTTCAATCTGATCCTGTTCTTCACTGTCACTGTCACCACCCAAAATTTCATCACTATCATTTTCACAAAGGTTTTTTTTCCTGATCCTCCAAGTCTTTGAGATGCCATACTTCAGCCATAGCTATACTTTCACTTGTGAGCAACAGTATATGAAAATATATATTGAGAAAAAGTAAGATTTATAAAAAAAACGCCACAGTCAAAAAAAAATTTAGGCAACTGTACCTGGTCGCATGGGGTCCACTGGACCCCAAGAGCTTATTTTCCAGCAAATCAAACCACTCAAGGTCAATCAAGTCACTGCTTGAGTAAGGTCTCATAGAGACAGGAAGGTAGTAGGAGGGGCAAGTCAAATGCAAACATGAACATGTTTGTTTGGCAGAGAAAACAAAGCATTGGGGTCCTTTGGACCCCATGCGACTACTCTAGGGTTAAAGGTATCGATACCACCTTTGGTATTATTATAATCCATAATGACTTCAGGTTTTCCTTATCAATGTTTATGGCATCTGAATAGTGCATCATGGATAAGAGAAGTAGAACTTAATTGTTTTTAGGGACAATGAAACTCAAACTTCGATGTCATAGAGAAACTTGGGTTTCCCAGTTCCTTTCCAGAAATTAGTGATGGTGGCACTTCTCCCTTATTTTTTTGTAGTGTCGCAATCATTGTAAGCTTGTATTCTGTTAACATTTTATTGAAGACATCAACAGAAGAACACCAATTGTCCACTTTGATGTTTCTATTTGCCCCATGGATTGGCTCAGATAGCTTCCTAACATAGCAGGAAGGAACAGGATAATGGTTTTCAGTAGGCAATTTTCCCATATAAGTTATGGCATTTACCATATACAAAGTTTTGATATAATTTAGCATTACAATTGTTATGTCATATTTATGTGACTTAGAAGGTAGATAAATGCAAAAGGGTCATCTGCCTCTAAATGCCAATAACTGCTTATCAATGGTACAGTACCAGTGTGGAGTATAGAACTTTTTTCAAAGGAAAGTAAATTTCTCCCAAAGGTCTCTAATTGGTGCCAATTTGTCATGTATCCTTTTGTCCTTTCGAGTTTCTTTGGTATCAAAATGTAAACAAAATCAGAAACTTAAAACGTTGCATTGAAATGATCACCCTATATAATGACATTCCATATTTATTTGACCACGATTTTGTGTTAGTGGTATGGGCTGACTTTCTATCTCCAGAAAAGAAAAATTATCCAAATGGAGCATGAATTTCTATTACAGTTGTGTTGTGGTTATATGATTGTACATTCTTTATGAAACTTCTTCTACCAATTTCTTCATTAGATTGAAGTGCAATCATATCCACAATTTCTTTATCAAATAGCAATGTCCATGATTCTAATGGATTTTTTTACAATGTGACCATCTTTTTTGACCCTGGCATGTGTGTTACAATATTAAATTGTGGCCTCCTTCCTCTTCTTTCTTTTCTTTGGATTGTCTATTTGTAACCTTATACCTTTTATTACATATGAATCTTCAGGAGATTGTAGAAATGTTTCATCTTCTATCTCTTCACCACTTTCTGAAACATCTTGTTCATCTAATTTATCAGAATCATCATCTGTTTCATCTGCACTGAATAAATAATTGCTGTTGATTGCCTTCTAAAATGAATTTCTCCATGTTATTGTCCAGCTCCTCTGTCACACTACGTTGTTGACATTCATAATCATAACATATGACAATATACATCTTACATTATAATATGATATTATAGCATGACAATATACATCTAACATTATATTTTTTTGTTCCAAGAATACTAAAATTGAAAACTACTACCAATACTACTAAAACTGCAGGGGGACTAACATACCCACTGGGTGAGTTAAACAAAAATCATTTATTGGAAGACATTTTCAGGATTTATAGAGGGAGAATACAAAAGCTAAATGTAATTTGGACTCGTGTGGTCCATTTATTATGAGAAAGAACAGCAGAGAACTGTAATTCAGTTAAAAACAGAAAACAGGACTGAAAACAATTAATGGTTACTCTTTTTATTTCTATGTCCAAACTTCAAGGCATTGGCATCCAACAAAATTAGTGATAATTTCCCTAACCCTGTTGTCCAAAGTAGAGTGTGGGGTGGATGGTGACCTGGCAGGAGTGGAGGACTATTACCTGCAGACCCAGCCCTGCCATAATGATGTAATGCCCCAATAATCATGCTGTGCTGGGCAGCACAGCTGTCATGCAGAGCTGCACTACAAGAAGCTTTACAAACAGAAAAATTGCCACATAAGACACACTGGGGCCAGTTAGACCCCAGACCTAAAAAAATAGCCACAAATAAATCAACAATGCAGGAAAATTCCAGTGATATAGTTAGTAGATGCAATAACTTAAATTTACATTTACATTTGTAATCCCTCTTTGTGCCAAGTGAAAGTTTTGAGATTTGCTGGAGTCACTCTGACCCAACAGTGACTTCATAGGGTTAAACCACTGTGAAAATGCTGGAGTGTATTTTTAAAGGCTTCATCAAACAGAGCTGCACTATAATGTCACATTTGTCATGCTTCATGTTAGGGAGTTTTCTTGCAGTGCCAATGGACACACAAGGACATACTGACGATGTAATTGATGGACCATTAGTAAAGAAAAGAGTATTTTCTTATAACTTTTACCAAAATTACAATGTAATGGCCAACATAGAAGCGCCACCTATTTACTGATGACGCCATCGATTTCCTTTTTGTTAGGCGTTCAGCATATGTCTGACATACAATTGGTGATGTGTTCATTGAAACACAGTATAATGTAATTGTGTGTAGTGTTTACACTTGTTCAGTTAAATTGTCATCTGCTTAATGTAGTGTACATCAACTAAAATGCTACAGGAAAACTCCCTATTAAAAACTGGCAAAGTGACGTTTCAAAATAGATATTGAATTTTTAGTGTGTTTCTGAACTTACAGCAGACACTGGGTGTTAAAATTGAATTTTGTCTTGAAACTGAATGCTAAGTTTTAAGGCTGTTTTCCTCTGTATGGTGGAGATATACAGTCAGGTCTCTCTTTATGGAGGGGATACGTTCCTCAGAAAATCGCATAAAACGAATTGACGTAAAATGAGAATATCAGTCTATGGAAAAATGAGGGATACGTTCCATAATTTTTAAAATTTGCATAACTCCAAAATAACGAATTAAAATGAATGTACAATCACATAAAAAAAGTTTGATGTTAAAGAAAATAGGTTTCTTAATAAATTTCTTTGGGAAGCTGAAAAAGATTTATATAAACCTTAAATGAAATTGTATTTCCATTCAATTGTCTATCTGGTAAGGGTATACACCATCTGCAAACTGTTTGTAAATCACTTTCATCATCAGAAATGGGTCTACGTCAACTTGGCATATGACAATTTGCCGTAGTCAATTTGGCATACATACAAATTTGGCGTATCACAATTTGGCGCATATATAATTTGGCATACATAAAAATTTGGCATACATCAATTTGGCATACATACCGATCTCTTGGGTGCCCAAATTTGTTCAAAATTTCAACGGTCACAACATATTTCAACAGTCATGGCAAGGTAATAGAACAATGAATGCCTACCATAACTGTTATAGGGCCCTAATGACCTTTGAAGTCGATGGGTCCTAAAACACAAACAAACCT
>JAAFCE010008833.1:2350423-2373520 GCA_013389805.1 Trigoniulus corallinus
ATGAATCCTGCTCAAACTTCATACGAATGTCAAAGATGGTTGTACTAACCTAGAGAAAAGAAATTTACCCATTCAGTTTACCTAGGGGTGGTTTAAATGGACCAGTCCAGGTCAAATTTGATCACATGGTATGTCACGTAAAAGTGCTATAAGAAATCTCCCTAATCTCCCTATTGAAAACTGCATCAGTCAACACTGAGGCAGGCCATTTCTAGTTTGCTTTATGTCGCCAACTAGTGTACATCTTTGAATTTCTGCATAGCTGGCTTTAAGAAATGTAGGGTCCAAAATGAGGATTAGGTGCTGGCGCCCTATCCAAAAAATATGTTTGTAAAACATAACTTAAGTACTCACTGTAATTTATTAAAGCAGAGGCTGCTAAAGTGTGCTATAGTAGTATACTGTATTTTCTCAAAGGATAGGAAGCTGCATAGTTTGTACCCGGACACAAAATATCCTAGGTACACCACTACCCCAACAAACAATAGGTGTGCAATAAATAAGCCTAGTGGTTGCAGCTGTAGTCAGCAGCTGGCTGTGTAAAAATATCATGCAGTAGATTCCCCATGTGTCCATTATGTGGAATAAGGATGGGACAGGCCCGGATTTCAGCTCTGCATCCCACGTGGTAAGCGTCCTGGAAAATGTCCCACAATTAACAATTCGTTTAGTGAGACATGGCTAAAATGGAGACAGGCAAGTGGAGTCCTTTGTGTTCCCCAGGTCCCCATAAATTGAATGGCAAAGTTTACAGAACTTTGATTAGGTCAGCTATTCTGTCAGCTATCAGAATTTATGGTACATACTTTCTAAGTTCATTAACGCCCATAATTGTTGATTTTATTTCTTCACTGTATCCAAGCCAAATCACAAATCAAATGTCTGTGGAGGGGATCACTGCAAACAAGGAATAGAAGGGCAACAAACATTGTACTTTCTAATAATAGTATGGGACGCAGCAACTTCTAGGAGTCCTAAAATTAGTACAATATGATGTAATGATCATTGTCAAGTGTGGAAAGCAATTCGCCCACACCATGGGAGTTTCCGTTAGTGACTTTTGGCATGGTTTTATTTGCAAAATACTCCACTGTGCCTTGGCAAGAAAGGGGTTAGAAGTTTTTTGGTGTCTTGAGTTAATAAGATCAAACCAACCCAAAAATTAAACCTAATTTCATATACTTCCCAGGGGTGTTTAGGAAATCACTGTGGTGGGGGGGAGCGAGAGACAGACGGATGGACCTGAAAAGCCAGTACTCTTTCATAATCCTGTAAGAAATCTAAATAGCTAAGGGCTTTCCAAAGTGAAGACCACTCCTGGGGAGCCATGGCTTAAGGCCATTTCACAACAGCAATGGGAACGGGATGAATGAGAACAGGATGAAAAGTTAAAATGCCAAATGGTAATGGCGACCTCCACAATAAACGTTAATGGGAATGGCAAACGTAAATTGATGGGAAAGTTCACCAACTTTCATCTTTCCCATTAAACGTTTGCCATCTGACCAATGGGAACAATGCAGAGCATGACACACTTGTTGCCCCTCCGTTCTGCACAAAATCTAGAGTTGCATGTTGTTTGTCAACTTTTTTGGGGCTAATCAATTTAATGCTTTGCCATAGTTTACCTTGTGGCTTCGACGAGGGCCTTCCAATAATTCTTATAAATATGGTGTGTGTTATGATTTATAAGACTTGCAGCACTTGTATGCCAGCAGTGCATATCTACAGCGCTTTAACTATGTGCCATCCATTGCATTCGTTTTTGGGGATTATTGTGGAGATTGCTTTCACATTCACGTTCCCAGTTACGTTTCTGTTGCTCCTCCCATTGCTATTGTGAAGCGGCTTTTAATGTTAAGGGCACTGTAAAATATTCCAACTAGGAGTACAGAGGAGTTACTTCATTTGAGCAAGCCCAGAAAAAGGTCAGCAAGGCGTCCTTAGGAAACAAAATGGTTAGCAGGACGCTGTCATGATACCATCACTAAATTTTGGGAACCCCTGGAGTGAGTAATCACCTGTCGACCCTCTTCGATGACTCCAAGCTCCGCTTGTGTGCCATCGGTTTCAGGTTCATTCCTAGACCGAGGCTGTAGGATTTTCTTTGACTACTCGACTTCTTGTGGTTTGTATAATGTCGATTGTTGAATGGAGTTTTCACATCTGGCTGCCGACCTAATGCTGTAATCCCAACGTTTATTTGTCGTCGACCTGCTTAACTTGGGTACTCCACCGATGCCAAGGGGAAGACGAGCTACTACCCGTGTTGTAGTAGAATGGGTACTTCTGCATGTAAGGGACATCATACTCTCCACATGACTCCACGGCCTGACTTTTCATCTGATGGAAGGTGAGGACTACTGATGCAGATTAAAAGAGCTTGTTAACTACACGAAGTAGTTTTTCCAGATATTGAAGTTCGTGACCTGCCGTTGGTGGAGGGCATGTGCCCCAATAAAGAAAAATAGACCGACTGCATAAAAATAACTTTCTACCCATCCGTGATGGGCTCCAATGGGGTAATAGTGAGCACCAGTAGGTGTTGTAGGCGGCAGAAGCATTAGTGATGCTGATACTGTGAGAATAAATCGTAGGGGCTAAATCTGTCGAATAGGCTCTGGGACATTAGTAATTCCAAATGTAATACAGTAGAACTTCGGTGTATCGAACTCCCTTATATCGAAGCTTGAGCGCCGGTCCTGCCCGATGTAAATTTTAGCTTTACATATCATTCAGGATTTGGATATATCGAACTATTTTTCACGGTCTCCTGAGGTTCGATATAACGAGATTCTACTGTACGTGAATTTTTGCAATGCAAACCGTTGATGTTTAAGCCATCGTGTATTCCTCGTTAAGAGGAGCTTTTCTTTTAAAATCCCCAAACTGTTTAGAACTTCAAATAAAGGAATGAAACAAACGTCACACACAATTGAAACTCTACAAGAGATCGTTTGAAGAAAGAAAGAAAACGGCAGCGCATTTATTATTACCTCATTTTCAAGGAGCATACGTATAACCTCTTATCAGCATCATCATCCTTATGAAAGGGTTAAGATCTATTTGGAAAGACCTGGACTTTCTTTCTATGGCTTCCTTTCAGGGTGGAGAGGCGTAGGAGGCAAGCTCTCCTTCACCTGGAAATTTGCCCTTTTGCTGGCGTATTTCACTTCATTAGAAATGGGTATTTTACTTCCAGCCACAGGCTTTGCTTCCTATCCGAGGGAAATCACATTGCTGCCTGGATCAATTCTGGACTCGTGTAATATGCTCCCCACTAAACCGAAAAGACAAACTACAAATCTCACTAGGTGATCTTTGAAGACAAATTAGGAAGCTATTCTCCCTTAAATTTTATTCTGGAAATTTACGTTTCGTGCAAGTAGGAAAGCTATTTCTGAGTACAAAAATGACCCGCACCTGGTCCCCCATCCACTCCACACATCGCCATGTCCTTTCGTATGACCTGATGCCACGTCTGTTTGAGTCGTGACTGCCCCGGGAGTTGTCGATGATGTGCATCCCCATAATTGGCCTAACCTTCTAACCTAGATCCACGATGTTCCGCACCCGGAATCCATCTCTAACATACTCATTCGTGATGTTATCCTCTCGCGTCTCCCCGGTCATATAACGAAGCATTCGCATCTCGGCTGCTTGCACTCTCCGCTCGTGGCATTTCCTCATTGCCCAGCATTCAGAAACGTAAAGAATGGCTGGCCTAACCACGGCCCTGTACAACTTCCCCTTCAGCTAGATTGGTACGCGCCTATCGCACAGTACGCCACTGGCCTGTTTCCATTTCATCCACCCAAACTTGATCCGGTCTGTCACATCCGCATGTGCTTTCCCATTGCTTTGGACTGCTGATCCTAAATACTGTACCTTGTCACCATTTTCGTCTTGTCCAATCCATCTTGAACGTTATATACTCTTTTTTATATTCAACTTCAAACCCCTACCCCTTTCTCGATAGCTGCCCTGGTGTCATTCAGACCTTGTTGCGTCAGAAAGCCTCCCCGCATCGTCAGCGAATGTCAAGTGCTGTGGTGCCCATCCCTTACACCTGACATCAGCTCATCCATAACTACGGTGAAAAGGTATGGGCTCAGCGCAGAGCTCTGATGACTCAGAACTTCACCGTAAAGCCTCCACTACTTTCCCACGCAATCTTAACTCTACCAATGGAGCATCAAACATATCCTGAACTATCCTGATAAGTCCTCCAGCAACTCCTTTTTCCCATAAAACTCGCATACTGTATTATCTCACGTATGATACGCACCCGAAGTTTCATCAATGAAACTGTGATTATTCCCGACAGTAGTGTGGCTAATTAGTTTAATACCCTTGTAGTTGCCACACTCTTGGGTATCACCTTTGCCTTTGAGAAGTGCAACTATCAAGCCTCCCCGCATTGCTGAAATGCCTCCCAGGCCTCCTAATTCCTCTGGGCCGACTCCCCCAACCGTTGGCGTAACAAACTACACCCCACGACTATGGAGTCGCACCCGGGCTATTTCTTCCTCCCAGACTTCACCACTCCAAGGTTGTATAGCTGGCCATCAGTAACCTATTCTCTAGCCAACGCCAGAGGGCTAGCCTTTGCCCCGGGAATTTTGCTTCATCTACAGTGAGGGAAATAAGTATTTGTACACCTGAAATTTGGCTAATATGGCAATAAATAACCAGTATTTTCATTTTAATGTGTATTATCATTTTTTTAATTGTAAATAAGAAACTGCTATAAAAATTTGATTCAAAAATATTCAATAGGAAATTAATTATTAAAGAAAAACGATTTTCCCTATGGGAAAAAAGTATTTGTACACTTGCATAAATTAACTTTTAAATTCAAAAATTGAACGTTGAACTCTCAAAATTCTTTCTGTATTGATGTAATGTCCTGCCCCACAGTATATAACGTGCATTTTGTGTTAATAGTCAAAAAAATTTTGGTCATGGCTCCCAAGAAATGTGAGTTGTCCCAAACTGTGAAGGAAAATCGTATCGTGAAATAGGGAAAAAGTTAAACATTGGACACTCCACAGTGCAAAACATCATTTCAAAAAAAGAAAAAACAGGAACTACTGAAAATAATCCACGATGTGGAAGGCCCAAATTGCTCAATGACAGGGCAGTGCGAATGTTGGTTAGAGAAGTTGACAGAAATCCTTTTGTGAGTAGCACAACATTGGCTACTAACATTGCAACAACATCTGGTGTGACTGTTACACCCAAAACTGTGAGAAATTACTTGAATGATGCAGGTTTAAAGGGAAGAGTTGCAAGAATCAAACCATTCATCAGTGAAGTTAACAGGGTGAAACGCTTGAAGTTTGCACTTGAATATCTCAATAAGCCACAACAATTTTGGGACACAGTGATATTTAGTGATGAGAGTAAGTTTAATTTATTTGGTAGTGATGGCAAAAAGTGGGTGTGGCGCAAAGATAACACAGCTTTAAAGCAGAAAAATCTCAAAGCAAGTGTAAAGTTTGGTGGAGGACATGTGATGGTTTGGGGATGCATGGCAGCATCAGGAACAGGAAATATGGCAATAATTGATGGGATTATGAATGCCAGAATGTACGTTGACATTTTGTGCCATAACCTACAACAAAGTGCAGAAAATTTGGGTCTAAAAGACGTTTTTTCCTTCCAACAAGACAATGACCCAAAACATCGAGCCAGAATAACAGAAGAATGGCTTCTATATAACACCCCAAAACGTTTGGTAACTCCTCCTCAATCCCCTGACCTTAATCCCATAGAAAATTTGTGGTCAATTTTAAACTCAAAATTGAGGAATCGCAAATTTTCCAATAAAAAACAGTTGGAAGGAATTCTTCAAGAAGAATGGGCCAAAATTGACCCAAGTGTAACTAGAACTCTTGTCAATTCAATGGGTAGAAGATTACAGGCTGTAATTGATTCAAAGGGCCTTCATACAAAGTATTAAATTTATTTTCTTAAGAAAAATTGTGACTCAAATGCAAGTGTACAAATACTTTTTTCCCATAGGAAAAATCGTTTTTCTTCAATAACTAAATTTCTGTTGAATTTTATTTATTTAAACTTTAATAAGAGCATTTTTATTTATAAATAAAGAACTATAATACAAATTAAAATGAAAAATGCTGTCTATTTATTGCCATATTCAAAAAATTTCAGGTGTACAAATACTTATTTCCCTCACTGTATGTGTTACAGTGTAGAGAAGGTTCTTTTTAGTGATTCACCGATATATCGGCCTGTTTTATGACATCGGTATCAGCCAGCTTTTAGCCGATAATTTTAAAATTTCATAAGAATACTGTATTTGACATGGATTGTCAAAAGGACCAATGCATATATGAAGCAAAACTGTACTAGAAAACTTATTTCACAATATTCTCACTTAACAACACTGACGGCAGTCTGTTTGATATGTGGTTGTCAGTCAGTTTTGTCTAATCGACCCCTTGTTTCAAGTACGCAGACACCCAATGAATTTTATTACCGAAGCTGAGCACATAGACTGTCTTCAGTCATTTCCAAAACATGAAATCACTAGGCATTGACTATATATCGGCGGATCTAGGGGTGGTATCCTGGTATCCTGGGAATGAAGAATCCCCATCGTACACGACACGGGACCTCTGTTTTACTTCTCTTCCGACTGAAGGCGCAGTTTTTGTATCTCTGTCAACCGAAAGAAGCCAACCCACCTCGATCCATTACCGAACCTGGAACTCTTGAAGCTAAATCGCGCATGCTACCTCCTGCTCCATCGAGGCGGATCTTTTCTTGTGTTTTGCATTTTTGAAATGAAGAAATATAGAAAAGCTTGATCAAAATATAGATAAGGTATTAAACAAGCGCGTGTACTAGTTTCGGCGTTTATTAAAGAACCATTATCATGCAATACCACTTTTGCTGAAAAGAAGCCCCACCCTGACAACTGTAATGATTTTTGATGTGAAATGAAGTGCGCTGTATCTGTAGTGTTGTAGCTACCGCCCTTGCATTAGGTCGATGTGTCTGTTGATGCATTTGAATATAATGTGGAAAGGGTACCGTTTTCGTAGAAGTAAATAATAAAATAGAAATAAATTATTAGCAGCCCACTAATAGAAAAGAAGACTATTGGTATTCAAATTGAATTACCGGGCTGCAAAAAGAGTTTGTTGGTTATTGTGTATGAAATGTTTAATGCACAATAAGACCGTCTTATCATAATTTCCTTTGTGGGGAGTCGGTTAGTGCAACAGCGCTCCTAAGCCTAATAATTATAACCCAGCGCGAGTAGTGAGACTGTAGTCGGTTGCTGCAGTTTTCCTCTCTGTTTATTAGTGAAAATCGACATTTCCCACAAATTAATGAGACTCCGCACTTCTGTTGATTACATATTTTTTTTTGTTTTACAAACTGAGGAATTCATTATATTGTCTTTTTGTTCGCATCGTCAACTTCATCCTCATTCCATGAAGCTCTGGGAGAGTAATACAATGTCGCCTCCGGGATAAGCTAGTGTCCGTGGCACTGTTTGGGTTTATGCTAGGTAGGTCCACAATGGAACCAATCTTCGTTCTGTGGCAGATGATGAAAAAGTATAGAGCAGAAAAGAAAAGATCTCTATGCCATCTTTATCGACTTGTGGAACAGTCACAAACTTTCTCCGACTGCTAGTTTGGGAGGTATTATGTAAGAGGAAGGTAGAAGAAGGGTTTATTCGAATAGTTCAGGATATGTATGATGGTTCCCATAGCCAGGGTAAGGACACGTTCGGGGAATACTGGGAGCTTCCCAGTGAAGGTCGGGGTACACCAAGGTTCAACACTAAGTCCATATCTTTTCATTTTGGTTATGGACGAGCTGTTGAGCTGACGGGAGTAGGGGAATGGTCCCCTAAGTGTAACACATTTCCAACGATATCGGGAAATTTAGTGACTGCAGAGAGTTGTCTTTGTAGAGAACAAGTAGAAATGGGCCTAAACGATATGAGATGCATTAGAAAGTTTTGGCGAAAGATAAGCATGAAGAAGTCAGAGTATTTAGCTTTCATTTGGGAAGGACAGAAAAGTAACCGGGGAAAAATGTGCACTGGTGAACTGGTGGAAAATGTTCATGAAGTAAAGTACTTAGGATCAACGTTTCAGAGCAATGGGGAGATAGACTGTGATGTGACCCATAGAGTCAATGCGGGATGGTTGAAGTGGAGATAGGCAAGCGGAGTCGTGTGTGATGGGAGGGTCCCAATCTAGTTGAAAGGGAAGTTTTACAAGGCAGTGGGTAGGCCAGCTTTCCTAAATGGGTCAGGGTGTTGGACAGTGAGGAAGAGACACGTCAATAGAATGCAAGTAGCTGACATGCAAATTCTGTGGGGTGTCAAAGCAGGTAGTCTTGGGGTGGTGGATATCGCTGAAAAAACGAGGGGGAATTGGTTGAGGGTGGTATGGGCACGTAATGAGAAGAGAGGAGAAGGTCGTTAGGTCCATTTCAGGAATGCAGGTGGTCGGAGGCCCAGGTTGTCCATTAGGATATGGTAGTGTGGGGTGTGGACGGGGACACGGTGGGAGATAGTCGGTCGGGAGGGCTAGAACCCGCAGACCCGACCCTACCCCAGGCGGGATAAGGGTGTGTTGATATGATGCTCACATCGTCAACATACATCGTCTTCATCATTGCCAACATACAACATATAGTCATGGCCTCTAAAAAAAAAAAGAAAGCCAGGTGAACTGTAACCTAAAAGCTGTAACTTATTAATTGTGTGTTCTATTATCGCCATAATCAACGTTCGTGTAAAGCCTTACTCTTCAGGAATCATTTTCCGTGATTTGGTAACTTTGCCCAAAAGTTTGCCAAAATGTGTCAAATTTGTCAGATTTTGCAGCATATTTGGAACATTGCAATTATTGCACTGTAAATATTTTCTTATATCTGATACTATATAATGTTAGACCGTCCATCAGACTTCTTATCTGTCAACTTTCACCACTCTGCATTTCACATTTGGGTGCAAAAGGATGTGTCAAAGTGGGGCCTAAAAAAACCAGTTGGGTCCTAAAAAAATACCACCACCAATTTTTTTGCACAGTGGTACTATTTTGAAATCCTTTGTGTCCCCCACATGATTATGAAGTGAGTTTCCACGTCTGACTACTAGACTTCCCATAAAAGACTTAAAAACTTTTGTGACCCCCCAAAAAAAAAAAAAAAATAACCCAATGGAACCTAAAGAAAAACCATTTACGTTTTGCATGCCTAAATCATTCTTTTTGTGTAACTGTGCTCATATATGGTTCATGATACAAATTCTACATTTCTACATTTAATACAAACTGTTTTTAGGAAATTTTCCTGCTAGAGATGCGCCGATATGGGTTTGGCCGATATATTGACAAACAACGGCCGATAATATCGGCCGGTATATCGGCCAATATTTCCACCGATATATAGTCAATGCCTAGTGATTTCACGTTTTGGAAATGACTGAAGACAGTCTTTGTGCTCAGCTTCGGTAATAAAAACCATTTGGTGTCTAGATACTTGAAACAAGGAGTCGAATAGACAAAACTGATTGACAACCACATATCACACAGACTGCCGTCAGTGCTGTAAGTGAGAATATTGTGAAATAAGTTTTCTAGTACAATTTTATTTGATATATGCATTGGTCCTTTTGACAATCCATGTCAAATACAGTATACTTATGAAATTTTAAAATTATTGGCTAATAGCTGGCCGATACTGGGCGATACCGATATCATGAAGATCGACCGATAAATCGGCCGATATATCGGTGCATCACTACTTAACAGGGAGATTTGCACTACATAATGTGCAACCATGCACTGGGTATGCTTGACAAATCACACGCTCTTAGGCTAGGCGCGCACTTGCGATTTCTTGTCGCTGCAACTGAAAAATCGCAGACGCAAAGATTTCATGTGATGCGCGCACTGCGACCAATAAATCGCTTATTTTATTCATTTTTGCAATGGTTTTCATTGAAACCACATTTGTGGTTGCTCTCTTGCTGCTGGGTTCACGCTCTTTCCCCTCAGATTAATGAAGGGAGTCATCATCAGCATCATCTCAACCTCCTCGCGCCTGTGGTAGGGTTGGGTCTGCGGGTTCTAATCCTCCACTCCCGCTTATTCCCCACAAAGTCCCCCTCCACCCTGCACACCTCCTTGTCCCTTTGCACCCCCTACTCCCACGTCCACTTTGGTCTGCCTCTACCTCTGGTGCCCCCAACCACCTGCAGTCCCACAATGGACCTAATAAGCTTCTCCTCTCCCTTCCTCATCACATACCCATATCACCTCAACCGGTTCCCTCTCATCTCCGTAATGTCTCCCGCCCGGAAGCTACCTGTAACGTAATCGTTTCTAATTCTGTTAGATTGTGGCACCCCACTCATGTAGCGCAGCATTCGCATGTCGGCCACTTGCATTTCCCGTTCATGGTTCTTCCTAACTGCCCAACACTCTTGAGCCGTATCGCATAGCGGGCCTAACGGCGGTTCTGTAAACCTTACCCTTCAACTTTATTGGGACCCTGCGGTCGCACAGCACCCCACTTGCCTGCCTCCACTTAAGCCATCCTGCATTAATTCTGGGTCACGTCAGAATGCACCATTGCACCACTGGAATCCCCTCTCCCCCACAACGAATCTCACCCCCTTACCCCTGGCCACTAAAATGAAAGCTAGGTGCTCAGTCTTCATGTTCACCTTAGGACCCACTCTTTCCTCTGCTGTCTTAATGTCTTGTAAGCCCTTTTATGCATCCTCTTTGGACGCCTCCAACCTTCCTACATCTTCGGCAAATACCAGGCACTGAGGAGCCCATTCGCCTACTCCCGTCGACAGCTCATCCATTACTAGAGTAGATTAATGATACAATGGGCCAGCATTCCACCAAACCACTGAAAACTATATGAAATAATAGAACAATTTCACATTTTTTTTGTCTACAAAACCACTCTCCAACATCATGAGCAGCTTATTGCATTGGACACACCTGTCCTTGTCTGATCACTGAAGACTTGTAAGATCACTGCACCCCACTTAGTACTGACATGGGTGGCCACTTGGGAAAACTGGGTACTGCTAATACCCAAAAATTAGCTGCATTAGTGTAGTGTCTGTGCAGTCTCCACATTAGAACTAAGCAGTGGATGGGGCTCTAATGACTCTAGTTGAAGGACTGTAAAACACCAATTAACCAAAAGAATCCAACATCATCAGCTCCCATGGTTTTTGTTTAGCTCCCAATTGCATTTTGCTGTTTTTTTTAAACGCACTATATTGATATTTTTGAGAAAATGAAAGTGAATAGAAAATCGAATTGAACGGCGAAAGAGGACCCATGGGCAGGCCTTTAGAATGGCCACATAAGTTTCTAGGCTGGATAAGCAAAAAAAAGTGGCAGGGCTAAAACACAAAAATGGTTTTTTTTAGAGGCCATGTCTATACTATATTAAGTTATCACCGCTGGTAACCCTCATTCCATTTCTGACAGGGTGTTTCGCGTGGTTGTCCCTTAGGCGATCTTTTGAACTTCGTGCGGCCGGTGTCACGCGTCAAAGTGTCCGGTACGTCAAAGTGTCCAACCAGACACTTTGAGGCAATTTTTGAGTACCTCAAAGTGTCCACCATTTAGATCTGAATGCTGATGCCCGAATTAGTCTCTTCTGCATAACACATATGCACTGCAGAGGAGATACGCAACGTGAATTAAGGCGTAATTTATATCAAATGTTAGACTTGCCATCTCGTAGATCAGTGGTTCTCAATCCTTTTGAAGCCAGGGAACGCTACACTGTGACATTTTACTTGCACGGAACATTTACAATTCAACATAAACTTTTAAGTCAGCTTGTACACTTTCTACACTTGGTACTTACTTACTATCACTTCATATAACAATAAAACGAACAACGATGTCGTTTCTGATTACAATCCCATTCAAAAATTATTTTAATTTTTAAATTGTATCGATTTTTTTCCAACGCCGTTATTTCTGCATTTAATTTGTTTGCAGAACACGCATTAGAGAACCACTGTCGTAGATGATGCAATGCTCTTCCATTTTTGGTGTACGCTTTCCATTTTACCTAGCGATTGAGGTAAAAGATGAAGGTGATGAACATGGTACATACCTTTGCAATGATCTCTGCTTTCGGTATTTTGGTCCCCCGCCCTTCTCCCGCGAAGAAGATACATATCGATTCTGTGAATGATTTCGTGTAGCCACGAATATCCCGTTTGTACGAATCTCATTTTTCTAGACACAGAGAAATCTCAATTCTGCTTTCCTTCTGCCTGGCCTCAACGTCACCACACTCAAGTTGCAATCCTGTCATTACAAAAGTAATGTTTATTCATCAAAATACTTGTTTTTCGCATTAATTTTGCCCTAAAACACCAACGAACCAAAATAAACCTAACCGACTAAAATGGAAAACGGCCGGGACACTTTGACGTGAAAGCGGACCCTTAGAGGTATGTGCTTAATTACCCTTAATTACCAGGACACCTTGACGTGTGACACCGGCTGCCAGCATTATGCTTATTTGTCTTCGACTTACTGCTTATTGGGTCACTTTGTTCATTGACGAGAAAGTCTGAGCTCCTACATACTTTATCTCCCCTAAAATGTCAGGAAGTGCTTTAATAAGAAGCAAAAATAGTTAAGAAATCTACCTCAGTAAAAAATTCCAACTGCCTCGATGGCGCAATAGGTAGCGTTTAGTTCCATCGGTAGTGGTTCCAGATTCGATACTGGGTCGAGGTAGGTTGGCTTCTTTCGGACGAGAGAGAGGAGCCCCAAGTTGCGCCTTTCTTCGGATGAGAATTAAAATTGAGGTCCCGTCTAAAATCTCGCGGAGTTTATAGGCGGTTACCGCGGACCATTGGGGAGCGGCTTATTGCATTCGACACACCAGTTCTCGTGTGACACTGAAGTTAAACACCACAACCCGAGTTTGTACAAACGTGTGGTGTCTGTGCAGTGTCTAAATCAGAACTATACGGTGGACGGGGCTCTAATGGCCTTGTAGTTGAAGGGAACTAAAACACCAACAAAACAAGCGGACCATTGGTTTCGCCGTGAGCTATAGATGGCCTGTCGGGCCATTGCGAGAGCATCAGAGGGGTATTTTGGTTCTAGCGGCATAAATGGCTATTCCGGACACTGTCATAAGGCGCAATAAAGGACTTTCAATTTTGGATTTATACATATCCGATGTATCATGATACACTTCCTCTTTACTTTAGGAAATGCATGTCTATATTTAGTAGTGCGATGTTTTCTTTTCTGGTTTTTGAATGTGGCTTTGATGACGTGAAAAGAAGGTTGTGTTTCATAAAAGCAGCACTTCAGTCATTTAGCTCAGAGTGCATAATATCTTTTATAGCTTACAAACACAATCATAATAAATACATGATATGTGTAGTCATTTCTGTTAACATAAACCTTGTTTGTTTTCCACCAGAGTCGTTGTGGGGGGTTATTGTACCCCTTTAGTTTGTTGTGCTCCTTAGTGGGTGAAAAATTTTAAGATGTTTTTTTTTTTGTCATTTCAATGACGCCCAGAAGTACGTCCTATCGGATCATTGAATTTTTGGTAAACAATGTAAAGTGTGACACAATGTGCAAAATGGTTGCGCCTGTCGTATAGAATAGACATTTCTGCATGTTGATTTTATGCTTACGATTGTCCTACGTAGTTTAATTCTAGTTTTGATTCAGTAATGAAGCATTGTTGTTGCAATATTGGGTGCTTTTAGTTGATTTCCGGGTTTTGTAAGACAAGGCAAATACAATGACCCTCCATTTGACCATTTCACAATGAATGCTTTCTTTCCGTCCTGAACAGTTAAATTTCAAGCACCATTATTAGAGGTTAACTATCGGTACTTGGGGAAGGAGCGGTTTATTGCGTTGGACACAGAAATTCTCGTCTGATCACTGAAGTTAAGCAACGCAAGCCCAGTTAGTACTGACATGGGTGGTCGCTCGGGAAAGCTGGGTACTGCTAATACCCAATAATCGTCGCATTGGTGTAGTGTCTGTGCAGTCTATGCACTAGAACTATGCAGTGGACGGGTCTCTAATGACCTTGTAGTTGACGGGACCTTAAACACCAATAAACAAACAACAAAACCATTATCAGAGGTTAACTATCGGTACTTGGGGAAGGAGCGGTTTATTGCGTTGGACACAGAAATTCTCGTCAGATCACTGCAGTTAAGCAACCCAACCCAAGCTAGTACTGACATGGGTGGCTGTTTGGGAAAACTAGGTACTGTTAATACCCAAAAATCGTCGCATTAGTTTAGTGTCCGTGCAGTCTCTTTATTAGAACTATGCAGTGGACGGGACTATAATGACCTTGTAGTTGTAGGGCCCAAAATCACCAACAAATCAAAATCAATACTGGAGGACTTCATGAAATAATTTGAACGCATTTGGATTGGATGTATTGCGTTGGACACAGCAGTTTCGTCTGATCACTGAAGTTAAGCAACGTAACCCCGGATAGTACTGGCATGGGTGACCGCTTCTGAACTCTGGGTCCTGCTAACACCCAAATCGTCGTAACAACATAGTATATGTGCAGACTCTGCATTAGAACCATGCAGTTGACGTTGCTGTAATGACCATCGTAGTAGCTGAAGGACTCTAAAGCACCAACAAAATGGAACGGATTGATTCATTTCTTTCGCTACTGCTAGATTCCATGCTGTCTGGTAATAATTTGAATGGTCTATAACTGATAGGATGTGCGATTCTGCCTCTCCACTCCTGCATAACGTGGTGGCCAAAATAATAAGAGTGGAGTGAAAATTGTGGAGTTATGCTCAACAAATGAAGACATCAATCACTGTAGCAGTCCAAATAGGCTTATTATTTTTGTTTTGTTCACATTCATAAGCACAGGCCACACACAAAATACATTGACCTCAGTAGAGTTTTTTGAAAATACTCATACAGCACTTTTTTAAAGTGGCGACAGCTTTATAAACATTTATATTGAGAACAGTGGAACACTCTCGACCGAATCGGGTACGGCAGGGTGTTCCAAAGATGAAAACAGTTATATAGAAAAAATGTTATTCCTATGTCAAGGTGCTGTTCCACTAAGCAGTAGCTGCTATAGCAGTGTGCTAAGAGTAACTGCTAAGCTACTATTAGTGCACAAAAGTGGGTAAATGCAACTGTGAACTATTATAAAAGTTAAAATGGCGCCCACAAAAATACAACGTGTAGCTGCTCTTCAAATATAAGGCAAACATAAGGAATGGGTCAATCAGTTTCTGTTGAAACGTGATTATGCTCTAAAAATAATACAATCTGTAGGTGGAAGTATTCATCATCATCTCACCTTTATCCTGCCTGTGACAGGGTTGGGTCTGTGGGTTCTTATCCTCAACTCTACCCCACATCTCAATGTCCCGTTGTACCACCTGACCCACTTCCATTTTGGTCTTCCCCTACTCCTGGTGCCACCAATCAACCCAGTCCCATGATGGGACGAATAAAATCCTCCTCCCCTCCTCATCACATGTAATAATGTAATCAATTCAGATTCTGTTGGCTCATGACTCTTCACTCATTTAGCACAGCATTCACATCGCAGCCCACTGACATTCTCCTTTCATAGTCATTTTTGACTGACCAGCACTCTGAGCCATACTACATAGCTGGCCTAATAACAGTTCTGTAAACTTTGCTTTCAAATTTTATTAGGACCTGGCGGTTGCACAGGACTCCACTTTCGCCATCCATATGTGGAAATACTATAGAAACTAAATTTATTTTGATGAATCTTTAAACGAATTGTTAATTCTGGGATCTGTATCCATGTAGGAAATACTGGAAATACTATAGAAATTAAATTTATGTTGATGAATCTTGTTAATTAACAATTCTTGTGAATTGTTAATTCTGTGATGTGTATCCATGTAGGTTGCAGAGTTTGAATCTGGGACTGTCCCAGAAAATCTGGGACGAATGGTCACCCTACAGTGGTGTTCATGCTGCCCTGCATAACAGTGAAAAGTGGTGTTCTTCAGTTGACGCCATTTTTAAATTACCCATAATCCACTGCAACTTGGAAGAAAGTAGAAAAATTTCAACTTGAAGGGGTGGCTAAAAGTAGCTGTTATAGCAGTTCAACTCTTATAAGAGTAGGGGTGTTCCACATAATAGTTACTATTATAACAGCAACTTTTATAGCAGCTACTGCTTAGTGGAACAGCACCTTAATAAGAGTAGGGGTGTTCCACATAATAGTTACTATTATAACAGCAACTTTTATAGCAGCTACTGCTTAGTGGAACAGCACCTTCAAAAGAAGACAGAGAAAGAACAAACTTGAACCTCTGGAGTTCTCTGACATCAGAAGAGACTCAGAAACAGGTTAGCAATGTAATGACAGGGCAATGTAATAACAAGGTTACACAGTTGTGGAAAAAGGAAAAATTATATATTTGCTGCACACTGGGGTAATCCTAGCTCCATAGGGGATTCTGAGACCTGCTCAAACCAATTAATATGTACAAAGGTGGCCTACCCTTTCAGTAAGCCCTCCACTCTATTTTCCCCAAGGGTATTCCATTGTCCAATGGTCCTTGGCAAGGAAAACCAGTAGTAGGAATCTGTCCTATGCCTTTAGTTCCTTCAATTTATATGAATATTCCTTCTTCCCCTTATACCCACCGAGGGACACATCTTGCTGCTGCGAACGAATTGGCGGCCCACATGTCAACTAGTGTGAGTGCTTTATATTTTTTTTTCGAATTTGTATTTTGACTCGTGGAACCCCAGGGTTTTGTGGAACACAGTTTGAAGACCACTGTCCTAGACGATACACCCAAAAAACCTAAGTGTGCATGCTCGCCAAATATCGTTTCGTTTGGTAGCTATAGTTGTGCATGATGAATTGGCCATTTATCGTCCTGGCTAACATACCTGACGATTTTTGGTGAACATGCGCACTTCGGTTTTTCGTCTGCTATTGGGTGTATCGTCTAAGCTCTAGGACAATACTTTGCTATTCTAAGTAGAATTAAAATTTACTAAGTTGGCCACTGAATGGCGCTAGTTGAATACCATAATCCTCTGCTCAAACTAATTTTTTGATGGCGACCATCCCATGCCAAATCATCTTTCATGTCGTTTCGTTCTCTTAGAACGATTTGCTCAATCTCCCTATTGCCTAAGTGGCTCAGGTTCAGTACTAATTGTAATTCTATTACACTACAAGCAGCCTTATTTGGCCAATTTGGCAGTGGAGAGACTGTCTTTCCTACATATAACCTAAAGTTTCTAAAACCATAAGCTGTAATTCCTGTTGCCCTTTACAATACTTGCTGCCATATTATTGCCGTTTCCCTTGAGGAAGTCCTCCACTTTTTCCTCTTCAAGGATATTCCATTGCCGAATGGTCCTTGGTAAAAAATAGACCAGTAGTAAGAGTCTCTGTGCCCTTATCTCCTTTAATTTATATGAATGATCCTTTCTCCCCTTATACTTAGCCCAGGGATACACTTCCAACGAGAGATCCATTGCACCTCACAGCAACAGTCTGATAAAACGACTAATTCTGTGAGATACACGCTGCTGGTTTAGTGTGTCCCAACCTAATTCCCTAATCATGTCAGGCACATTCTCCCTGTGAGAAAACCTGTGGATTACAAATCCTGCTGCCCTCAGTTTGATCTTTTCAATCTCCCAAGATAAGTCCTGTCTAAAGCAAAACCAACTTGGACTACCGTTCTCCAAAATTCGTCATACCAGTGAGATATAAAATGTTTCTTTTACCTCCTTTGTACTCCCCAACCCATTAAAGCAATCCAATCCAACGAAACAGTAAAAAGGCGACACATAGCCTAGGGGCTCCAGCGTTGGTCAGCAACCCCCTGTGGCGAAACACTGTCCAATATATCGCTCTTGTGTCCATTCAGAGGGACAAGATGGGTACCCGACCCCACCATACAGAGGAAGACGTTTAGAAGTTACTGTATTGTAGCCTAGCGCTATGCACACATCAAGCGAGTTACTAGCAGACTCATCTTCTCTATAGGTTTGTTAGCCAGTATTGAGACCTGCAATATTAATGCCCATTGGTTCAGCTTGTCCCTCCTAGGAAGGGAGAACCGATTGAACTGGTTGCCTGACGTCACTTCTACATATGGGTATTTGAAGTGGCGCACAGTGGTCCCAAATCCCAAAAAGCTGGCCAAAATGTGAAACTCTGCATGTATGTGAATACATGTTTGTATCCATAGTTTCTTCACCTTGCTGATTATGAATATGTAGAAAAATAGTGAGAAACATTAAAATGGCATTCAGTATGGTTGGTCAAATTCAAAATACCATACTTATTCTAATAAACGGCGCGCTGTTTATTTTTTCAAAGGCTGTTTTGTTGCGCCGTTTACTTTTTTCAAAGGCTGTTTTGCTGCACCGTTTATTGGAGTGCACTGTTTATTTAACAAGGCATCCCCATAGACAACCCAGCCAATATTCCTGTGAGTTCCAGACGCCTGGGGAGCAGCTAATTGCAGTTCGAAACACCAGTTCTCGTCTGATCACTGATGTTAAGCAATGCAAGCCCAGCTAGTACTGACATGGGTGGTCGCTCGGGAAAATTGGGTACTGCTAATACCCAAAAATCGTCACATTAGTATAGTGTCTGTGCAGTCTATGCGTTAGAACTATGCATTGGACATTGGAATGTGCACCGGTTATTGGAGGGCGCCGATTATTAGAATAAATAGTAATTTTCAGTGTGATTACTGAAAATTAAAACCAATAAGTCATAAATGAAATTTTATCAGTCAATATATTTTGAAATTTGTAAATTTATAAATAAATATTTTTTTGTTTAACATAAAAAATATGGTTTTTAACCCTTAAGTAGGTGCACTGAAAAAGTCACGCAATTGGGCATATGGGGTCACCAGTGATCCCAAATTAAATTGCAGATATTTTGTTAATGGAGCGACTTTGAAAAATAATAGGTACAAATAATAATACATAATGCTTATTGCTTTAATTAAGAGATGAATTTTTGTTTACAAAATAATCCAATAATGAAAGAAAACCAAATTTTCAAGCCCATGTTTTGGATATACTGGCAGTCAGTGATTCCAGAAGAGTCAAAAAAAAAATCTGGAATCACTACTCTGATGAATCACTGTTGCCACAATCTAAACATAAGATTGTACAGTGCTCCTTGCATACAAAATTCTGGCAATTGGAGCACTGGAGAGATTTTTTTATCATCTTGATGGGGGCATAAATGACAACGTCCTCATGAGGAACTGCGTCTGGTTTGCACTCCTGCTGCACCATGAGACAGACATCTTTATCTTCCTCTTTACTTGTTTTGGAGTAGCCTTTATATCAACATGGGCTTTTTGCTCAGGTTCCACAATTTAACATCTAAATGTAATAGTGGGCCTCTAGGATTCAAAAGCAGGCTTTCATTGTGTTTAGCCTATTACTTCACAAATATCCAATTTGAGAAAATGAAAATCTAATTGGTATTCATTTGATATTTAAAATCAGCTGCTAAAATCACCAAAAATGTTAAAAGTTTCTATGACATTAAAAGAAAATTAACAGATGAAAAAGTTACATAAGTGGGTGCATGGGGTCACCCTCACTAGATGAACTGCACTTCTGAATGTTGCAGCAGGAAAAATCCCACAAAATTAGAAATGACAATCAAAAATATGAAGCTACAGGGTAGGTCAGGTTTGCAAAATAATGCTTTCTATATTTTGTTTGCATTTGAATTGGCTGTGACCCCACGTGCCTACTTAAGGGTTAAACAAAAATTTTAAATCATTATAAGAATTCTCATCAAATACATTATCTGTATTTTCATCAGACTCACCAGATTAAGTTGGTATAAGGGTTCCAGGTATAAGTAATACTGTAGTTTCATTGCATTCTCTGAGAAAGCTTTCACTTTCATTGGTGTCCTCCTGCCCTGGGTGCTTCCAACCACCTGTATTCCTGAAATCAACCTAATGAACACCTTCTCCTCTCCTGATTATGTGCCCATACTCCCTCAACCTATTCCACTTCATTTTGTTGGCGATGGTACACCACCCACAGGCTACCTCTAATATACAGTGCTCATTCCTAATTCCATCAGCTCTTGACACCCCAATCATGTACCTCAGGTTTTGCATCTTAGCTACTTACATTCTATTAATGTGGTTCTTCCGCACTTCCCAACACTCTGATCCATATAGCAAAGCTGGCCTAACCAATGCCCTGGTGCGCAACACTGTGGCACTTGTGGGAATAATGAATTACTCCTAAAACCACGTTTGCTCTGCATGACACGTGTAGTGTGTGGTGCAGCATTATACAGTATAACGGGCAGCCTATGTTTTCACGGCATGTTGAATCATTGGTAAATTTCTGATTGGGGGGGCAGCCTCAAATTTCTAAATATCTGTTAATTAATTTTACCATCTAATTAAAAAAATGATATTAATTAAAAAAACCACTAGTGCCCTGCAAATCAACGTATTTTAGGCTTTATGTTTACCGACTCTGTTTGATTTTCGGACATGAGGTAGCGACACGCGCATGCGCCAAATTTTACATTAGTACACTCCACTCTCTCTATAACCACTTCACCAATAAGAATACTCTCCTTATAGTGATACAATCTATTCCCCTCATGGGATTTTCAATGCAAAATACTTCCCATATAAGAATACTCCCTATAAGAATACTCTCTATAGTAATGTAAAATTTCCCTCCCTCGCACTTATTTACTACACTCTATTAGAATATTTTCAACCACAAGTTGTGAAAACCATTGTCCACTGGTTGGTTAAGTTGATGAGAGTTTTATTACCTCTGGGGATCTCAGTAAGGACGAAATTGTGGCAAGTCTGAATCTAAATACTAGAGAGGTTTTGGTAGTTGATGAAGTGGAGGAAGAGCAAGCTGGGGAGGTTTGTCAACCTGTATCTACCAAAGGGGCATTTGCTGCAATGACAAATTTGTGATCTTGGCTAGTTCAGGAAGGAATCAATCACATCAATTTTTTGGATCAAGTTTACTTTAATCATCACTTCAAAACCTCCAAACAGACTAGAATTGATTCCTTTTTCAGAAACATTAATACGTTTTCTTGGTGAATTAATTCAATTGCTTGTAATATAATCATACTAGCATGTGAATTAAAAATATTTCTTGGAATATTCTTTGTAGCCATCAATTGTCATTACAGTATATGGAAAGTCAGCTGTAGTGAACACCTTTAGTCATAACTTATTCTTATAAGGAAAGTTCCCCAAAAAGAAACTCTTTATAGCCATGGAAATTCAATTTCCCCTGGGGTATGCTTATAGAGGGTGTGGAGTATTTTTAAGCATCGACGCTGCCGCTATTTTTTATGCACAGTGCAGCAGACGAACGCTAAATAAAATACTTTGACGACATAAATTTTACGTTTTAAGTTTTACGATGACATTTACGCTGCTTGCCCTAACAATCTATTAACACATGGTATTTTTAGCATTTATTTTGTACAGAAGATGTTACAAAAATAAAGTGCAAAACTAAAGAATCAAAACTAAATAAATACGCAAAAATACTCTATATACTTGCAGAAATTAGCTCCATTTGAAATAATGTGAATTGATGAACTAAAAAAATCGTTGTTTAACGTTAAAGACAAAGTCGATTTTATGCAGTTTAGAGGGAGACACATAGACCAAAAATGGGTCTACTTCGAACTGTAATATCAGTCCTTGTATATGCAATATGTTATTTCTAATGGTAAGGTTTTATAGTCCAATTGTCTATCTGGACATCCCATTTTTCAAAAATCCCCAAATTGAAATTTCATTTTCGGGTTTTTGGCCATGTTTTTGCCATTTGGGACCACTGTGTGGCGGCACATTTCATGAATCTTGTGGCACAGTGGTTGAGAATCGCTGATCTACGTACGTCGCTTATCTCACTCCAACAATCAATGGTTCTTATGTAGCCTTTTACATTCATTTATCCTACAGACGGCTTTCCTCTCACGACAGGGTTGGGTATCCATTTGTTCAATGAAGCCTGGGAACATAGGGGTTCCTATCGATGAAGTATTGGACGGTGAGATGAAACGTATCGGGGAGAACTTTATTTAGTTAAAGAACAGCAGAATTAGTTCACGTGAGAAAAATGGCTGTCATTTACAGGAGTTTGATTCCATCAAGGGGTACAATTTACAACAGAGAGACATTTTGTTAAATCACTTGAATGTTATTTCTGTTTCTGCTGACGAGGATGATATGTCAAAGGTCGTATTGTCAGTTTCCTATCTCCTGAAAGCTGCATTAATGAGTTATATATATAAAGTTATATTTTTTACAAAAGTAATACAAGATAACAATTCTACATTTGTGATTGTTTCTCATGGAAGAGAAAAATTATTATGAATGCAAACCGAAATTTGAAATTCAGTGTGCTGTTGTTTGAAGGTGGCCAAGGGAGATGCTTATTCAGACGTTGTAATCCTGGATAATGGCATCCATTCTCCCTTGGGTGTGCTTCTCTAGAACAATATATAAAAATTTTCAGTCGCCTTTATCAACGGCCCTTCCTCTCCCCTTTCCTTAACATCAGGCCCATTGTAAATGAGTTGTTTATGCTGTATTTCCGGTTTTGTTGCAAGCTTGCAATTTTGAGGTACAACGATAGTAGGCGGTTCCCAACACACGTGGGAGAGCTGGTTGTTGAAAACGATGGAAGAAACGTGCCGCAAGGAAGAAAATAGACCAACGTTAAATAATGAATGGAGTAATCGTTAATGTGTAGGCAGACGATGTTAATTTTAAAGCAAGGAAGTAATAAGCCTACTAATATAATTTGGCAGCCGGTTGCGTAAAATACCGTTCAAAGAGACTGTTCGTGTTTCCCAATGGGCAAAGATGCCCAATCGACCTTGCTATGGACAGGAATTGAGCGTTGTACACGAGTGCCTCCATCAAGGCCTCCGTCAATAACCGCAAATGACCTGCGTCATTTGCCCGTTAATATACTCTGAACCCTTTTGTGTTCACTGGCA
>JAAFCE010008833.1:2411650-2495850 GCA_013389805.1 Trigoniulus corallinus
GCGCCCCGGACAAATGCCCGGCTTGCCCCCCCCTAGAGCGGGCCCTGGTCCTTGAGGCAGCTGCACCCGCTCCTGCTCCAATGCAGTTCCTTGCTCCTGGATGGTTCTGGGAGGTGGTTGGCGAATTGTAATTGCCCTCCTTAGGATATCCCAGACATATTGAATATGACTCGGGTCTGGAGATCTCTCTGGCCAAGTAATCCGCTGAATACCCTCACTTTGAAAATTTTCATCCACCATCTGGGCCTTATGTGAACGAGCTTTGTCATTCATGAAAAGGAACAGATATAACTGCACTCCTTAAAATTGCTATACCTCTATCACGTTTGCAGGTGAGGATGATGGGTTTTATGCACCGTCAGGGAAAATAACGAGAGGCACGACTTGTGGTTTGATACCCTTGTGTAATCCAAAAAATCGTGATCACATTGCATGCCCATATGGCAGATATCCACACATTATAACAGGCAAAAAATGTTGGTCTGAGACCTTCACAAAGAGAGCGAAACTAGATTGGAGACTCCCCAAAACATGTCCTTTTATATTTCCTCACCAGTCAATCCTGTGGTCCTTGGCTGTGGCTGCTGGGTCCCTATGGTCAAGGGTAACTGTGACTCACTGCCAAGGGACCATACAGGATGTCCCTACAGAAGTGTATTTTAAAACCCAGACTATCTAGATTATTTTCGACAGGGATGGGTGAGGGATGATGTCCCTATACCTCTGAGCAGTGTTGTAAATTAAACTTCACTTCACTTTCCTTATATTTAACTTGCAATGTATCCACTAGATCAGTGGTGGCAAACCAGTGACCCACCATGCAATTTTAAGTGACCCGAACGAGAATCGTATCTAGTTTATCGTCTCGTAGTGTGTGAAGTGGACGGGGACCTGGTGGGCTAGTACCTGCAGACCCGACCCTGCCACAGCACAGTGGTCGGAAATGCAAATTTAGTGGGACATTTAAGAAAAAAACTCATGTCAGCAAATTACAAAATAATTGCCATTTTGTTGTGAATGAATAATCTCCTGTCTTAAATGAACAACAATCAATTCAATTTCTTTTCATTTAAAAGCACTAAAAGCTTACAAAGTCCACATTTATAAAGATGTTGCATATTTCGCTTCATCTGTGATTCAGGTCATTGTGTTTTGTGCTCTGGAATTCTTTTTTGCTGCATTATGGACACTGGATCTTCAGGTTACTACAGTAGAACTTCGGTATATCGAACTCGCTTATATCGAAATCCTGCTTATTCCTGCTTATATCGAAGCTTGAGCGCCGGTCCCGCCCGATGTAAATTTTAGCTTTACATATAATTCCGGATTTGGATATATCGAATCTCTGATATATCGAACTATTTTTCCCAGTCCCCTGAGGTTCGATATATCGAGATTCTACTGTATAAGCATTCCAAATTGTCTTTTTAAGTTAACAGGGGTCAAGATATGATCACATGTAGTTTAGGAGGACAATAACTGATTTTTTAATAATTCTTTGGGACTTGTCATTGTGGGGAAAAAAATAGTACCCTTTCTTCCATCCTGGAAATGATTTAGGATCATTCTGTGGTCTGTTACCTTTGTTTTGACACCCATCCTAAAGTGCTCAGACCTACGGAAGTTATTTATTTTTAACCTTCCATCAACAAGGTGACGATTTCTGGCACACCCTACAAGGTGGGGTCTGTGATAACCCCAAAAAGACTTTTTTGATTTTCAAGGCTTAAATATTCAGATTAAGGGCATTATTATTGATATTAAATTGAATGTCATCCATATAAAGCTTTAGCAATGAAAATAATTTGGAAACATGCTGTAAAAATTCTATATTACCCAAGAAGGCAAGACATCATCATCACCATACCCTTATGCCACCTATGACAGGGTCGGATCTGCAGGGTCTAGTTCTCCACTCCTGCTTATCTCCCACCAGGTCCCCATCCACCCCAGACACTACCAAATCCTTATGGACATCCTGCTCCCATTTCTGCCTTAGTAACCAGTGTTTCTGACCAGCCAACGATGTTGGTACTAACTTGGGTTGCATCGCTTAACCAGATATAAAATATGCTAATTACTTAGGAGACCTGCCAACTTCCCTAGATAGGTAAAGAAAACATCGGAGAACAGGTACTGAAAGGTTGGCTAAGATTGGAGAAAGTGGTACATGTGTAGATACAATTTTGTAGGTCTGAGGTCTGCCAAGACCCCCACCTTTTGGATGGAAGGCTAATTTTTATTACCATGAGGTATCAAGGAAGGTGTGACACGAAAGGAGTTATTTGATTTTCTCTTCACGGAGCATCTCCTTTCTCGTGCTAATACTGTCTTTGCAAGAAATGAATTGAGACATGACATTGAATCCAGGGTACTAAATTTACCAGAAGAGGATTTGAAAAATAAAATCTCCCTATTTTCCAACAAGGTTCTGACAGTGACAGAGTATGTGGATTCATCAGGCAGTGAATCAGATCTTTGATGTTGTGTAAGGTTCCCCAACTTCAATGTACTAATTTGAAACTTGAAAAAAAAAACCATTGTATTCAGAATTATAAAATATTTGGTTCAAAAATTTACAACTACACTTCATGTTTTAAGCTTACTTCATTGCACTATTACACATGTCCTGCTAAAACATGATTTCAGACCACTGTGCACAGGCGGGATAAGGGTATTATGATGATGTTATTTATATGCTGCATTAATGAACTAATTTATTCATTATTAATCATATTTTTTTATTCAAAAAGTTAAATAGTGCTTGCACCTGACCCACAGACAACTTTTTGGGTTTTCTTCGTCTTATTTTGACCCGTCTTTAAGAAAAGGTTCGCCACCACTGCACTAGATCGTCTATCCTTGTTATGCGGAGAAAACAACCACCAGCACCACAGACAGCCACAGTATTAACAGAGACGATTTATTTAGAGTACAAAAGGAGAATACAATAATAATACTAATACAATTCTTTTGACAATGATGGGATTGGCTATATATATAACCAATCCCACCAATCATAAATTATGGCTCTTTGCCATGTGCACATTCTGACATGCCCTTCATTTAGGACCCTAAGTCCATTTACACAGATGGGATGCACATGTGTCCATTGACTTCACCCCTTTCCCCTTCTATTTTGGGCACAAGAATGACCCCATTCAGAAATAGTGGAAATTTGTGTCCCCTTGTTGTTTTGGACTCCATTTTGGACACAGTGAGCCTGTGTCGAACATGCGGAGTTGTGCGTGATTGTGAAGCATGATGCCTACTTCAAATCATGACCCCTTTCCTGAAAGTAGGAGGGGTGATACAGGTCCCATTATCTCTCCAGGTCGAGGTTCGTCAAGAATATGTGGCTAGGCTGAATCTTGACTTTGGAACTTGTCTTGTTAATCTTGTGTGACACTATAAGAATAAGGTTCAGAAAAGTTTATTGAAATGGAGGAAAGAAAAGAAAATGATAAACATCCTCGGGCAGTTATTATATCAGTTGCGTAATAACTTGTTTGTATTGATTCCAGTGCACTATTTATCAAGGTTCAAAAAACATCAGGAAATTCCGTTGCTGAAATAGCAACAAAAAATATTAGTCAGCTCTAATGTCTCCTTTTGAATGTAGAACAGTTAATTGTGACAAAGTTGTAAATGTTTAGATATGCGTTTAATTGATTTAACTTTCCTGCCTCGGTGGTGTGCTCGACTACTGCGTCAGTGCTTGCAGGTTCGTTACTGGATCGAGGCTTCTTTCAGACTAGAGAGCGCCTTCCTTCACATGGGAAGAAAGCCGTGCCCTAGTACGAATTGTATGATGTCACAAGCACGTAGAATAACTTTATTCATTGATTGTGTCGGGCCAAATTGAGTCCGCCTTGGTAGCGCAGTAGGTGGCTCATTGAGTAGCTACTAGTTGGATGGTTGGTCATTAGACCCCCAGACCTACAAGGTTATTACACCCCCGTCCACTGCATAGTTCGAATGCAGGGACTGCACAGACACTACACTAAAGCCCAGCGCAAATTTTGACGCAGTCTCCACAGCTGATGCAGGGTGACTTGCCATAAACTTCTCACATGATAGTATGTAGTTGCGCATGTTAAGTCGCAGGGTGACGTGACTCAGTGCCTGCGCCACGTGACCATGCAGAGTGCAGTGCCAATGCTGCAGTTTCCTGTGTGAAGTTGGCGTGACAATAACAAAAAGTGGTGCAAAGCAGAGAAGTTCTCTTGTTATTTGATGCAAATTTCAAACCAGTATGTGCGGTGATTGCCTGCTAGCAGAATTTCGCAGCTCTGCTACAACCCTGCATCGCCATCACCACCTACGTCACCCTGCGTCTCATTTTGCGCCTTGCCTTAAGGTTCTGTAACTCAGTTGTGGATCAAAGTCCACAAGTAGTGGTTATATGTTAAAATTTTCCCCACTCGCCTTTGACCCTTTTGCAGAACATTTTCTGTTCTGGTTTATGCTTCTAAACCAGAGAACCTAGGTTAACTGACCAACCATGATGGCAATTAAGAATGCTCTAAAGGTGCTGTAATGATGTTAGACGACTGTCAGGTTTCAGAAGTTGTCAGTAAGCTGATAGCGAATTATGAACTTCTCCTTTACTAGCAGTGCGTTATGTGCTCACAACCTCACAAGGGGTCCGTGCAAGTTCGACGATAAGTAAGCAAAGGGATTACAGCATTATTCTGGCTGCCAGCTGTGTAAAATACCACTGAACAACTCACAGTGGAGTAGATGCTTGGAAATGCTGGCCAAAATTATTATCATGTATCAATGTCTTCAAAACTTCCCAAAATAGTAATTTATAAAATAAAAAGGGGTGTTTATCCATTTTAAAGAGCAGGAAATAAGTACATAATATGGAAAATAATCACAAAAGCCATAGAACAAGACATTATTCTTCAGAAAACATTTATAAAAACTAATTAATGATCATGCATTTTAAGACTCCTCTTCATCATCTTCTGTTTCACTTTGATCCACTCCTTCATCTGCTGTTGGTATTAATGGACATTCAACCATTTAGCATCCCTAGAGTTTCTTTTTTAAAAGCACATGAATTTCTTTTAAAATATATCTCATACCGCTTATGAGAGGATCAGAGCTTAATAAAGGCCTGTTAAGAACATCCGTGTTGCAGTCTTTTCTAGAGAATTTTCTGGAATAATTAAAGCAATAGGAATGGAAATGCTTGTTTCTAGCCTCTGTTGCTTCTTCAGACAGTTGTCCAATTGGAAGTAAGGCATTTTCAATAACTGCAGGGCCATTAATTAAAATGATTTCATATAATCTCCAGACAGACCTGCATATAACCTAGGGGAATTGATTTCTTTTCAGGGGAATTGTAGGGGAATTCATTTGTTGAATGCATATCTGCATATGCTTTTCTATATTTCTGTGCTCTTCTAGCACAGGCTTTGCCAGATGCATATAATTTCATCTCTGTTGCATATGTTAATTCTTCAGTAACAATTTGTTCTCAAATACTTTGTGTCTTCTTTTACTCTGAGTACTTGAGTCAGTGAAGGATTTTATTGGTCGACTTGGTTTTGAAGTCATAATAGGCAATTCAAAAGTTCCTTGAAGCCAATTTTCATTAGCACTTCTGAATGCTTCATCCTTTCTGTGTGCCCTTGCCAATCTGCACTTAAATTCAAATTTTAGATTTGATATCCTAGATCTTAAACTTTTAAATTCATCTCCTGAATATGCATCAATGCTGTGTAAGTATTTCTCAAGATTGTATAGTTTTTTTATTCATATCACATCCTTTTTTTGGTTTTTTATGATGTCATACAACTGCCTTCTTGTCAATACTTTCATACCACTTGACTTTACCAACAAAAACGAACAATAATCACAATGTACTGCTTAATTTGCAACTATTTCCAACAGTTTCAATGCACCATTGAAATTAAAAGGGCAGAAATCTGCACTCATTTTCAGCTGCAAAACATAGAGTAACAATGTGTCTATCTTCTCAAAGTGAAATCACTACTCAACAATGCTCAATAGTATAAAGTAATCATTTCAGAAAACAGGGCATCTATAAATAATTCTTAAAAATTTTATGATTTTTTAACCAATTAAATGTAAAAGAATATGGCTTTACATGAAATTGAAATTTATAGATATTGTAAAACATACTTCCCATAAACGAATCCATTTTCAAAACTTTGCTGAGAACAATGCACTTTTGAAAACCACCTTGCTGAATATTGAAATTCACAATGAATGACTAAACCTTGAATACCTTCAAATATTGAGTGAAGTTTGGAAAGAGCTCACCCCAATTTGAATTAACAAAAAGAATTAAGTTTAATCCCTGGGTATTGTTATGCATTTTGTAGTATATTTCATGTGTTAGTGTGAAAGTTCAGAAAATCGCTTTTCGCCAGCTTTTACTACAAAATACTCCACTGTGCAACTGTTTGTTCATGTTCTCCAGTGGGACAGAAATGGGCACCCCACCCTGCCATAGAGATGAAAGGAGTTAGTGGAAAAAAACGTGGTAAATAGAAGGTTGAGAACTAATGTCCTACTTTCTTTATAACGGAAGAGAGCTGTTTCACTATGACCAGGGTTATGCTGCCTACTTTTTCAGAAGTGGCTGGGGCCCTCCACCATTTCAACTACCGACCATAACCGCGTTCTCTGTCTCCTGCAGCTGCTTAGTAATCTGCTGGTTCAACATCGCACGTAGAGGGTGGAAAGACAAAGTTTCCTAGGTACAATATACCCGGTAATGGTTGCAAAACCTAAACTACTTTTTAATGCTACTGAAGTTTCAAACCTGTCCGCGATCCTGGTATTCCTGCAACTGTCTCTTTATTGACCAGCACTTTCCATTGACTGAGATTCAAATATCAAATTGTGTTCCTTCGTGGTTCCCTAAATTTTTTTAATATGGCTACCTGCAAAAGCGTTCGCTTTCTTGCTCTAGTAATTGCCCATTTAACTGTAGTATGCTGACATTAAGTAAGTCATTAAACTGTATCTTCCTGCCATCAAAGTGTCTTTGAATGGTTCTAAAAGCGGTGTTACTTTCCACTTGGTGGCCTTCAAAGTCCAGCACTCCTTACATGGAATATGTAGCTCCTATATTCACACATGTTTATGAAAATCCCTGCTCTAGTTTCGTTGGCGGTTTTAAGCGGTCGTTCACCCTCAATGACCTCTTAAATTTTGGAAAGCTTATTGTAATAATTAACGATGCTGACGTGCTCCGGCTAGTAGTATAGTAGCGCTCATCTTCCGTTGTGTGCGCAAGTGATTAACTGAGCCCTTCTCAGAGTCCCGGATATGGTGCGACTGTGACTGTACTTATGTTTCTCCCATTTCGTCCAAATTTAAAATTCTAAATAACAATGCAGGGAGACATGTGCACTTCCGGAAGTTTTTATGTCGAATTGAGGTTATTTATTGTTTAGTTTTAATATACGGTATGTCCTCTTGAATAACTTCTTTCTAGGATAAATACTTATTAACCTAATGGCCTGCCTTGGCGGTGCAGTGGGTTCTACTACAGACCACTGTGTTAATCTAATCTAACATAGCCACCCTAAAGCCGGCCACTATCCAACTTGTTGGGCCAACCGCCCAACCAACCCAACAGATTGTGTAGCCTGTAGGCTTGTTGTGCGATCATTCCGATGGTCTGGCATACTTGACCATGCCACCCTGCCTCGGTCGCGCAGTGGGCATTATAGCATGACGCCACCTACTGTATGCATTTATGCCTATTTCCGTACGGCCATGCGCTAACTCTATTAGCGTCAAATCAGGCGACACTGCACTAACTCTATTAGCGTCAAATCAGGCGACACTGCACTAACTCTATTAGCGTCAAATCAGGCGACACTGCACTAACTCTATTAGCGTCAAATCAAGCGACACTGCACTAACTCTATTAGCGTCAAATCAAGCGACACTACACAAAAGGCAGTGACGTCACAACGCTACTTCAAGCGCCGCAGAGAGCTACACCACGGACAAGCAGAGTTGACTGGTAGTCAACTCAAATGGCGTCACGCAAGTCACGCTAGATTCTGATTGGCTGGCGGTTGAGCTGTCTGCTTGGAAAATGGCGGAGGATAAACTGAGACATGATGTCGTCGTGACGTGACTCCGAAAAAGCGCTACATTTAAGGAATTGAGCTGGCGCTCCTTCATAAAGTGTTAGTACAAGACGTCATCAGCTTCGACGCGATTAGCATTTTAGTGTGGCGATGTGGAACTAGGCATTAGATGTGTACATACCAATAATTCAAAATAAACGTATGCTCGAAGCTCGCTCGCTCATAGCGTAGTAAACCCTACTATGCTATGAGCGAGCTTCGAGCATACGTCAGGAATACTCTCGCTCAGGGACTTTATTAACGAGTCTCACACTCGGCTGCTCTCGTATTGAATTTATGGAGAAAAATATAAAATAATGATAAAATTGACTGAATTAAAACATATTTAATTAAAAGTCCTCAGGAAGCCTCATAAAGGGATGAGGATGAGTGACAATTGCAAATTAATGCAATCTATAAAAAAACTTAATTGTAATGCCTGTAATTTTTATTGTGTCCACTAAACCAAATGATTAGGATCCTAATTGAACATAGAAGAGCCAATTGTGGTTTGTAAGCCACGTTTTGCCCATTGCACTTAATGGCTATTTCCTTTAGAAAGCAAGTAACTCCTAATCCTCTTCCCGCCTATGGCTAGTTTGGGTATTCATCTTGTCCCTTTCAATTGGCACAAGGGTGATATATTGGAAGGGGTTTTTCCGACCAAAGCTGCCAACTTTGCTGACACCTGGAAATTTTGCCTCATCTGCCCGTTGCACAGTAGTATATTATGCCAATGGGGTGGGAAGTCGGCCAAGGCTATAAGCTTTTGTGTTATCCCAAGCCGTCCTCATCCTAACTATGTTACTACAGTCAAACTTGGATATAACACACCTTCGGGACTGCTCGTCTCTGTGTGTTATAACCGAGTGTGTGTTGTAACAGAAACAATGCTAAATAATGCCAAAGCTATGTTAACTGAACAAAAATTCGCTAATTTCAAGATTTATTCAAAAAGTCGAACTAAACTTGTATAATTAATTATACTTTAAGTCGCACACACTTGCAGTCAGCTGCAATTTTGTCAGATTCCACACTGCTGAGAATTTTATCCTTCAATCAAACAATACAGCTAACAGGGTTCCTCAGTAGTCCATATTTTTTTGTCAATTTGGAATACAAAGAATAAGTCGATTCATTGATAATTTTCAACTTTGTGTCAATTGAAGTTGACTGTCATTTATTAGCTGTTGCAAACGTTGCAGCAAAAGACAACAAACAGCAAACCAGTAGGCATAAAGTGTGATGGTTTTCAGTGTTTCGCTATAGTGCATGAGTTGACTTGTTCAAAAATTTTGCCTAGATCAGCGTCTTCTGACGACAGATCTGTCAACTTTGCCATTCAACTTTATTGGGACCCAGTGGTCACACAGGAGTCCACTTGCCTGTCTCCACGTCAGCCATCCTGAATTAATCCTATGGGCCATGTCAGAATCTATTTCCCCATTGCTCTGGAAAACTGATCCTTGATAGCGAAACTCTTGCACCATATAGCCTTACTTAAGCTGTGTGTCATGCTGTCTAGTTGCATGTTATACTGTTTGTTATATCCAAGGTTTCTTGCATGTTGAAAGTGTTGTAGGGACCAAACTAGTTGTGTGTTATATGTAATATCCGAGTGTGTTATAGCCAAACAAATGCTATATACTTATGCATTAGCATTGGCTGGGACTTTCCCTTGTGTGTGTTATAAGCCAAAAAGTGTTATAACCAGGGTGTGTTATAGCAAAGTTTGACTATGTTATGTTAACGGGTTGGGGAGTAAGCCCGAGCCCTTAGGAGGCTGCTCGTGGGTGAGTAGGTGGTAGGTGAAAAGGATGTAGGAAAGGGGAAATTTACAGCACCCAACGTTCACTACCAACTAGAGTTGTGCATACTTCAAAATGAACGTATGCTCGAAGCTCACTCATAGCATAGTAGGGGTATCAGGAATACACTCGCTCCGGGACTTTTTTGTGAAAGAGTCTCGCACGACCCTTATTACCAATTTACAGAAATTGAGGCTCTGGCTTGGCTGCTGAGGAAGAACCACGTCAATAGAATTAAAGTAGCTGAGATGCAGATGCTGTGTTACGTGAGTGGGGTGCCAAGAAGTGATAGGATTAGGAATGAGTATGAGGTAGCCTTGGGGTGCGGGACATCGCTGAAAATGATGGAGAGTAGATTGAGGAGGAGCTCGTTAGGTCCATTTCAGGAAAGCAATTGATTGGAAGTATCCTGGGGCAGAGGGAGACCAAAGCGGACGTGGCAGCAGGTTGCCAGTAAGGGTATAGTAATGTGTGTGGAGTGGACGGGGACCTGGTGGGAGATGGGAAAGAGTGGAGGGCTAGAACCCACAGTCCCGACCCTGTCACAGGCAGAATAACGGTTTTATGAGAGTCGTTATAGATATCGCTAGGGTGAGCATGGGGAACACTGCTTGCTTCAACGCGCATGTGGGTGTGCATCAAGGGTCAGCACCTAGCCCATATCTATTCTACTGTTAGTATGTTATGCTATCGGGTTGGGGAATAAGCCAAGCAGCCATAACAGGCCAAACCCTTAGGAGGCTGCTATTGGGTGAGGAAGAGGTAGGTGTAGAGGATGTGCTACTGATGGGAATAGAGGATGAGCGACTGATTCAGAATAGGGGAATGGGCCCCTCAGTGTCTGGTATTTGCTGATGATGTGGGAAAGCTTGAGGAGTCCAACAAGGATGCATAAAAGGGCCTACAAGACATTAAAACAGCAATGGAAAGAGAGGGCCTTAAGGTGAACATGAAGAAGACTAAGTGGCTAGCTTTCAATTTCAGTGGCCAGAGGCAAGGGGGTGAGATTCGTTGGGGGGGGGGGGATGTGGAGATACCAGTGATGCAGGAGTTTCGGTATTTAGGATCCGTTTTCCAGAGCAATGGGGGGATGGATTCTGACGTGACCCATAGGATTAATGCAGGATGGCTGATGCGGAGATAGGGAAGTGGAGTCCTGTGCAACAGACGGGTCCCAATAAAGTTGAAAGACACAGTTTACAGAACTTCCGTTAGGCCCGCTATTCTTTATGGCTCAGAGTGTTGGGCAGCTAGGAAGAACCATGAAAGACAAATGCAAGTGACTGAGATGTGAATGCTGCGCTACATGAGTGGAGTGTCACAATCTGACAGAATCCAAAACGATTACGTGAGAGGTAACTTGGGAATGGGAGAAATCACGGGAAAGATGAGAGAATTTGTTGATATGGTATGGACATGTTATGAGGAGGGGAGAGGAGGAACTTATTAGGTCCATAACGGGACTGCAGGTGACTTTTGGGGCAACAGGAGAGAGAGGGTGAAGGTAGGAGAAGGTAGTGCAAAGGGACATAGAGGCTTGCGGGGTGGAGGGGGCTTGGTGGGGGATAGACGGGAGTGGAGGATTAGAACTCTGCCTTAGGCGGGATAAAGGTGAGATGATATTTTTAATATAATGTGCTGTATTTTAAAATTATGTTTAATGCATATTATTTTTTTAAAAAATTAATATTCGTACTGAAACCGTAAACCGGAAAAACCGTTATTTTTACTGGAACGAAAACCGTAACAGAACCGATATACAGTTGGGTCTCTTTTTATGTGGGTTCTTTTCATGCGATTTCCAAGTTATGTGGTTTGCATTTCATTAAAAAGGATTTCACCAAATATGCATACTGTATGCTTTTTTGGGAAGTATAGTCAGTCTATGGCCCATGACACTGATAAAATCCACCGACCATTGTATTAGCCAGTCAAAGAAGTCTTAGTCTGTCAGAAATTAGCATACATAATTGGGGGTTCCGCACTTGTGCACGACACTTAACAATCATACCACTATCATCCTACCCTTATCTTGACTGTGGCAGGGTCGGGTCTGCAGTTCCACTGAACATGCTCTAAAATTAACTTATTTTGGAGGTATTTGAACATTTTTAACCATGATGATATAGAAGAACTGCTGGTGGATGATGTCTTAAATGACGATGATATTAATAAACTAACTTGTGTTTCCGGACACATTGAGGTAATTTAACACATACCACAAGGGGATGCCTTATTAAAGGTACTGAAATATAAACAACGCCCTCCAATAAACAGTGCAACAAAAAAAACCTTTGAAAAATATAAACGGTGTGCCGTTTATTATAATACGGTACACTTGTTGGCATGGAATGGACCAGTTGTCTGAGGTGAACAGCACGGTTTGTATAAACAGCACAAGCCAAGGTGCCCCATAGTTTCTCAATCGGGTTGAGGTCTGGCAAGAGTGCAGGACAGTCCATAACACACATTGCATTGTCCAGGAACCACTCCCACATTGTTTTGGCAGTATGGATAGGAATTGGAAGAATGGCTCTCCTGATTGTTCTGTAACTGACAACAGATGAAATTCCAACGTTGTTTGGTAGTCCACAGCTTTCATCCTTTCATCTGGAAATGCAACACTACTCATTCCATGTGCACTGAACCCAACCCACACCATAACAGAACCACCATCTTGCTGTCGTTTGGAGGAGATGACATCTTTATTCCTAATATCATGCCAGTAATAGCTCCAATCACCTTTACCAGCTGAGTTTTTCATCATCCGATTTCCTTCTGTAATATAGCCCCTTCGGTCACCATATGTACAACAGTGAATAGCAGTTTTTCAGCCAGGCATGGTTTGAAAGATTGTGTACATTGTCGTCTACTAAAACACATTTCATTTTACATATTGGGTTCATCACAAAAAACTTGTAAGCTATTCCAAAATGGTATTAGCATGCAATATGAAAAGGAGAATCATGTGTCAACCTTTTTTGTTTTTAGATGCTGTTTTACACTCAATAATTCCTAGTAATTAATGTTCTATTGATGTTTCAGTATCAGTTTATGATTTCATATATTTTTAAACTTACATGTACTAGTTTTTAATTGAGTAATGCTTTATTGTTGACATGCACAATTCTGCATACTTTGACCGAGCCCAAACAACTAATAGCTATAAGCAGTGACTGCATTTTCATCATTCCTTTGTAGTTTTCTTTCCCTGAAATTCATGAAATAGTATTTTGCATCTGCATTCAAATTTCAATTAGGATCTTATAGAAATACAGCAGAAATATACAATATTGATCAGTGAATTAGCTGAGGGAATGGGTGTTGGAGGTTGTACCCACATTCTGCATTCGCTGCCAATTTGCAATCACAGATCAGGTATTATCTACTGTGAAGTGCTACGTGCCCTATTGACAGCCCTATCCCTTTCAGGAAATGCTGGCAATGCCAATGCTATTAATCAGGCTAGAATATTATTGGAAAACATGGCAAATGGAGGAGTTTCACATTTTGAGGGACTGTCACAGATATTTGATGAAGTTGATGGTATTGATGAATTGGATCATATTTCCCTACAGTCATGTAGTAAATAAATTGTTTATCATTTGGCAATTTTATTTTAATTCACTTCTAATTTCATCATTAATTTTGCTATTTGTTTGCTATTCCAAAATCCGGATTCGTTGTATGTGGCATTACATTCACCTTCCAACACAGATTTCAAATGAATGGGTATCAGGAATGAAAAATATTATTGGGGTACCAAACAATTTATACATCTCATCACAACATGGATGCTCTCATCACATTCTCGTTTGTAGTTTTAAGGTATTGGTTGTTTGAGTTTGGAAGATTGCAATGGTTTCAGCAATTACGAGTGTTACTAACACACGATCATTAAGTCACGAACTGCGCAATTGTGCATATGAAGGAATTTTTTAATAAAAATAATTTTGGTGAATTTTGACTATTGCAACTTTACTAAGGCACCATAAGAGTTAAAAAAAACATTAACTTACAAAAGTTTGAAAAATGATTAAAACTGGTGACTGAAGGGGATAGAACCCGAATTTAAGCTACAGTATGTTAGACAATTTATGAGACATTGCTGTAGGACGAGATGAGGTAAATTGGACAGAGCACGAACTTTTTCAACAGAGGAATGTCTAATGACCTGACGTAAACTGAAGGTAGCGTAAAATACGTGGCCAAAGTTAATCCTGAAGTTTTTCTTTAGCAAATTGTTTTCCCTCATACGACTGGGTCGTGTACCACAGGACAACTGCAGTGACGGAAAGCGATAACCAAGAAGCGGAAACCGACACGAGCGGAAATCAGAACAGGAAATTTAAGGGTAACTGTGGGACGATGGTTTGATGTGACTTTCTGTCGACCAAATGCATGGAATTTGGGATTTTTATCCACCCCGGAACTCGCTAGCGAAAATATTGCTTCTGCAGCTATTATCAGAAGTTATTCTTTAATTGGGGTCATTTTATCTGATTCTACGAACGTGTTAAGAATGGCGGAGGGGTGGTTTGGCCTTTCCCGAATCGCTACCAATGCAGGTTTTAAGTCAACACGGTGTAATTTGAGTTTTATTCGAAATACAATAGGTGGCACTCATCGTCATCACACTTTTATCCCGCCTGAGGCTGGGTCAGGTCTGCGGGTTCTTATCCTCCACTCCCGCGAAGTCCCCCTCCACCCTACACGCCTCAATGTCCCTTTGCACCACCTGCTCCCAAGTCCGCTTTAGTCTTCCTTTACTCCTGGTGCTCCAATCACCTGCAGTTCCATAATGGACCTAACTTCCTATTAGACGGAAGGCGCACTTTGGAAGCTATTTGTACTCTTCTAGAATTGATCCTGTAACCATGTGCTATACTCTTGGTGTGAAGGACGCTGTGCACTAAGCCACCTTGATAGATACAGTAAAAACCCCACTGTAATGGTCTCGGATGTAACGAATTGCTGGATGTTACGAATGGTTTCTAGGGTCCTGGCAAAAGGATAGGAGTTTGTATTGTAAAAAGATTGGATATACCGAATTTCCTGGTAATAACGATGAAAAGTTATAAAAGTTTTTGTAACTTGGTTGGATATAATGAATGATGGACCTTATCATAAATAATTTTTAATTATGGATTTAAAACGTACTTCTCAATGTCACCACATATGGAATGAAACACCACTGGCAGGAATACCTTGTCATACTTTTCATTTTACTAGGGCAGAATGCACAAATCCTGCTTTTCCTTTTCCTAGAGGTACTTAGGATTTCCCTTACAAGAGTATCTTCCAAAATATTCATTATTGAAGTCCTCAATAATCATGGTAATTTTTTCCTCCTGAGATGCATTCTCATTCAGGGTTTCATGAGTTTCAGCCTCAACAGTTAACATTACTATTCACCATGGTAATGTTAATTAAGCCAATGCACATTGGCCAATGAGAAGATTTTTTACAGCAACTCATGCTGTACTACAACATCCAATGTAAGAAAGGGCTGAGGGAGAATAATATTAGAAACACCCATTTTCTCATGATCATCACCACCATGCCCATATCCCGCCTGTGGCAGGGTTGGGTATTCAGGTTCTAGTCCTACACACCTGCCTATCACCCACAAGACCCCCTATTCACCCCACCATTACCATATCCTCTCCCTCTGCAGGAATTAGAGACTGCAGAAATACTCTCCCCATTCCTTTACCTCAGAAGGAGGTAAATCCTGTAATGGCTCAGGGTAAATCTTAAATCGCCCTATCTCTGGTCTTGGCCAGTCTGCATTCTGCCTTCATATACCATCCTTTGCTTACCACCTCCTCACCCATGAGCACAGCCTCCTAAGGCTTTGGCCTGTTATGGCTGTTTGGCTTACTCCCCAACCCATTAACGTAACATTGTAAGATAGAGGACCTCATACTTCTGGTGTATGGCCAAAGTAATGATCCTCCTAGCTGTGGCCTTGGCCTATCTCCATCCACCTATGGAATGCAGTCTTCTATTGTTTGACAGCTGCCTCTATTGAATTATTCCACCACTATGTCTGCCTGCCCTTGTAATTTTTCTGCTAAACCTGCCCCAAATTGCATCAACTGTCTCTTCCAAATCCCAGTCTACTTCCTGCATGAATTCCTGTTTCCAACACATGATAACCTGCACTCCTCAAGAATTAACTACCCTTTAATACTGAAGAAATGTTCTTTTTTTATGACAGTCATTACTCCTAACCAGTAGTCTGGGAGAATACCAACTGCAAGAAAACTAACTAAATCGGCATTAAAATAGTAAGAGAAGCATGCAGAAATGCTGCATTGGGTTAAATAGGAAGGTACACAAAGATTAGAAACCTAATGTTTTGCAGAACTACCAAATCCACAATTTCTTGATATTTGGGGTAGTCTTACAGATTACTGGTTAGCTATGGTGAAGGAAAACTATTAGTATTCATACACTTTGTTTTTTGGCATAACATTTTTATTTACAGCTCAAAACTTGTGAATGGCTATAGAATTATTAAGAGGTATGCAAGAAAAATTAAAATAAAAAGAATTCCTGTTTTACTCAAATAGTTATTTTTTTAAATAAAAAAATGGCATTTCCAAAAGGGGAAAAAAGTATTCATACACTCACATTCTTTTTAAATCCATTCTGTGATAAGGAGAACAGGTTTTAATTTGCAAATTTAGGTATTCTAAGTCTAGGTGGCGCTGGTCCCGTGTGGTACTGCTTCTCGCTGTCTTAAAAATTTTTTACAAATTTTTGGATATTTTGGTGATTTTCATCGTTTTGGTGAAAACCGCCTGTTCCAAGGCGGTCATTCAACGTTTCCTGTTCACAGTAGGGCTGTGGGAGTGGTTGTTTTGTTTTTTTTTTAACGGGTGGAAAACTTTTGCGAGGTTGGGCGGTTTAACCCTAACTTCATGGTGGTTTCTGCCGATCCCGTTTGGGCTGTGGCACAGCATGCGTTGTCTGCATTCGTGGTGACCGCGCTGCGTTTGCAGCCTGGTACTGACCCCCCCCACGGCATGATTTTAATTTAATTTTTAATGTACTTAATCTCATTATATATTTTTAATTTTAAATTATGATTAATATTAGTGTTATTAGCGCAGTCCTAGGACTGCATCTTTGCAGTGTTGGGTGTAAGGGGTGGATTGTCATGTGAGTGTGGGACCTCTGCTCACATGACAAAGATGGAAGGAACATTGAGTGTCTCCTGTGGGGTAGGACGGCACCCCCCACAGGTAGCCCTGTCACTGTTGCTGTGGGTTCTGGGCATCTGGCTGGGGAGCCCCAGCCAGAGCCATCCCACTACTTAAGGGAGCTAGGCTATGGTTAGGGATGTGGAATGTGGGGACCCTTACAGGAAAAACAGGGGAATTAGTAAACACCTTGAAGCATAGAAGGGTTAGTGTTGCCTTCCTCCAAGAATCGCGATGGAAAGGGAGCTGATCACGGGCACTGGGTGAGGAATACAAATTACTCTACACAGGTAGTGAGGAGGGGCATAATGAGGTGGGTATTGTATTGAGTAGGGAATTGCAGCAGGGGATCACAGCTGTTCATCGAATCAATAGCAGGATCATTTCAGTTACTGTAGTATGGCAGGGTATTGGCCTCCACCTCATCCGTGCTTATGCTCCCCAAGCTGGATGTGATGAGGCCACCAAACGTTAATTTTTGGTTAGATTTTGATGAGGTGGTACTGTTGCATGTTTGTTTTGATAAATAAAATTATAAGGTGATGATCACTGGAATGGGGTTGTTTGAATAAAATGGTCTTTATCAATTTATCAATAACTAAAAAAGAATTATTCACAAGTTTATGGAATTGAACAAAAACCGATTTCACCGATCGCCGTTGAAATAGATGCGTCTGAATCCAACAGCTACGTTTTTAGCAACTGAAGAAGATTGTTTTCCAATCTTCTAAAGTTCAAATTCAAAATTTGAACGTGCACGTGGTCAAGGAATTCGAATGCATCATGACAGAAATTCTCTCTCATGATGCAAGGGAATTCTCAACCAACGTTGGTTGCTATGGCAACCTTGAACCTCATCTACTTGGATGAACATTGCATCCAAGTAGAAGCATGTGAGTCGCTACAGTACAATCAGTAAATATCAGAATTAGATGGGGAAATGGATTTGATCGTCTGATTATTGGAGGGGACTTTAATGGCCATGTTGGCAAGGAGGGACAAGGATATGGGGCCGTTCACAGGGGATGGGGGTATGGCCAACTCTCAGCAGAGGGACAAAAAGTCCTTGATACAGAACAAGCACATGGCCTTGCATTGGCCAATACGTGGTTTCAGAAGAGGGAAAAGCATCTCATCACCTTTCAGTCGCCCTTGGGGAGGTCACAGATTGATTTCTTTATGGTTAAGATGCAGCATAGACCTGAGATTCGTGATTGCTGGGCACTCCCCAGTGAGGATTTCCAGAAGGAAAGTGGGCATAAGTTACTGATGATGGAGGTAGTTGTGAGGGGTGCAGCTAAGACCCACCCATGGAAAGGTGAACCAGTCATTAGGTGGTGGAAGTTGCCACCAAATGCACATGAATTTCAGGAGGAGATTATTAGCCAGGTCAACTGGGATTGGGAAGGGTCAGCTGATGCCATGTGGGACAGGGTGGCCAGGAAGATTACACAATGTGGAAAGGCTATGTTTGGCACAGCTAGAGTAGGAGGCTCATACCCTGGGAGACAGACTTGGTGGTGGAATGAGGAGGTAGAAGCAGCCATTCATCAGAAGAAGGCAGCATTTCATAGGTGGCAGGACATGGGGGACCAGGGTTCAAAGACAGAGTATATACAGGCAAAGAAGCATGCTAGAAGGACCATTGCCCAGGCCAAACACCAAAAGTATGAGGCTTTATACGAAAGCTTAGGGACTAAAGAAGGTGAGTGGGAAGTTTTTAGATTAGCCAAGACCCGAGATAGAAGTAGTAAGGATGTCACCAGGGCCATAACGATCAAGGATAGGGATGGTGGGGTCTTATTCCAGCCAGAGGAGGTAAGGAAGAGGCGGGAGGAATATTACAACAATCTGTTAAACACAGATACTAGTGAAATGGTCATGGACAACATTCTTGCCACCACAGTAGCTGTGGACTTGGTGAGTGGGGAAGAAATAGTCAGGGCCCTCTGCAAGATGAAAGGACACAAAGCTGTAGGTACTTATAAGATTCCAATTGATGTTTGGCATAGCTTGGGTACCACAGGAATTACATGGCTGAGGAAGCTTTTCAATAAAATAGCCAGTGGGGACCGAATGCCATCTGCATGGCGGGAGGGTTGGATTGCCCCACTGTTCAAGGGCAAGGGTGATGCCCAGGACTGCGGGAACTATAGAGGCATTAAGCTAATGAGCCATTCTATGAAACTGTGGGAGAGGGTCATAGAATGTCACCTCAGAAATTGTACTAGTGTAAGAGGAAACCAGTTTGGGTTTATGCCTGGTAAGTCAACAATGGAGCCCATCTTTATTCTACGACAAATGGTTGAAACGCATAGAGCAGTAAAGAAGGACCAGCATGCAATCTTTGTGGACCTTGAGAAGGTGTATGATAGTGTCCCACGACAGGTAGTATGGGATGTTTTAAGAAGAAAGGGAGTAGATGAAGGGCATATCAGAATAATACAGGATATGTATGATGGTTCCACCACTAGGGTGAGGACAGCATGGGGGAATACTGGTGGCCTCAAGGTAAAGGTAGGGCTTCATCAAGGATTAGCTCTTAGCCCATATCTATTTGCTTTGGCAATGGATGATCTGCTGACAGGAACAACACAGGTTCAACAGGGCTTACAGGACACTACAGCAGCTATGGCAAAGGAGGGGCCTGAAGGGGAACATGAAGAAAATGGAGTACTTAGCTCGCAATTGGAGCGGCCAGGACCTAGGAGGTGTAGTTCATTGTGGAAATGAGGTGCTACCAGCAGTGAGTGAATTTCGGTATCTAGGATCAGTGATTCAGAGCAATGGGGAAATCGACTCCGACGTTACCCACAGAATCAATGCCGGATGGCTAAAGTGGAGACAGGCAAGCGGGGTGTTGTGTGACCGCAGAGCCCCAATAAAGTTGAAAGGTAAGGTTTACAAAACTGTAGTTAGGCCCGCCATGCTGTGCAGATCAGAGTGCTGGGCAGTGAGGAAGAACCACGAGAGGAGAATGCAAGTGGCCGAGATGTGAATGCTGTGTTACATGAGTGGGGTGTCGCGTGCTGACAGTCCAAAATGAGTATGTTAGAGGCAGCTTGGGGGTGGGGGACATTGTGGAGAAGATGAGAGAATGTAGGTTGAGGTGGTATGGGCATGTGATGTGAAGGGGGGATGAGGAGCTCATGCAGTATATTATGAGGCAACAGGTGGTGTGTGGCATCAGGAATAGGGGTAGACCCAAGCTGACGTGGGAGCAGGTGGTACAGAGGGACATGATGGCGTGCGGGGTGGAGGAAAGCATGGTTGGGGATAGACTGGAGTGGAGGATTATATCCCGCATACCCGACCCCGCCTTAGGCGGGACAAGGGTGTGATGATGATGATGATGATGTATGAGGTATGAGGTATTCTAAGTAAAGACCACATGGATGTGTTCTATTTTGCATAATTTAATTACATTTGAAACAGTACTTGTGGTATAATGGGGTGCAACACAGCAGAACTAACTAAGTGCAGGTTGTAAAGATCAGATTGTTTCTTGATTTAAACAAGGGAATAGTTATTGTGAAATTGGTAAAATGGTAAAATGCTCTCATGCGACAGTGCAGTATTTGATAAAGAAATTTAAAAGTGGTTCTGCAGTCATTGAATGACAAGAGATGTGGGGGGATCAAAGGCACTTTCAGAGAGTGAAAAACGACACCTCATCTCCCCAATCTCACAAAAAAATCCAAAAATTAGTTGTAGGGAACTTGCATAACACCTTGCAACAACTTCTAGGACAACTGTTACACCAAAATCAATCAGAAATAAACTACAGGAACCTGGTTATAAAGCTTGAGTGCCAAGTTAAAACCTTTCTTTGGTGAAGTTAATTGACAAAAGAGATTATACTTTGCTACGTGTTATTTTTAAGAAACACTAGAATTTTAGGAACAAATTCTTTTCTGTGATATTAACTTTAATATTTTTGTGTAAGATGGGAGACATTTTGATTTGGAGAAAAGTGAATAGAGAACTTGCTCTTTAAAATGTTCAAAATGTGAAGCATGGAGGAGACAGTGCCATGATTTGGGGATGTATGACTGCGGCAGGAGTTGGTGAACTTGGTCTATTGCCTTGGATCATTTCCATGTATGCCCCGGCGTTCATAATTCATTCAATTATTACAAGAGTGTGAAAAAATTAGGTAGTGAAAGAACTTATTACTTCCAACAAGACAATGATCCCATACACATGGCTCAAGTAACTAAAGAATTTCTCCTGTATAATGCAAGAAAATTATTGGTAACTCCTCCACAGTCACCAGATATTAAGCCAATTGAAAATTTGTGGCACAAGTTGGAGTTAAAACTCAGAAAAAAAAAGTTTTCATCAAGGCTTGACTTTATCAACAATTTGCATCACTCATGGTCAGAAAGCACCCCAGAAACAACAGTAGCTCTAGTTTCATCAATGCCCAGGTGACTTCAAGCTATATTTACCAATAAAGGACTGCATTCAAAGTATTATTCAGTTGACACAAAAAGTATGGAAACACTATGATATTCTGGGATTTCAGACTATTTAATTGAAAAGAAAGTAAAACGCTGATGTAATAACAACCCTTGCATAGTATATATACTGTAACAATAAAAAAAATGTGGGGGTAAAAAAGCATTTTCCATGCAAAAAAAAAGTCATGCCATATAAACATAGCAGATATTTCAACTCCAACGACAAATTAATATTTTGTTTGTAGTCCATTGGCTTTCACAACAACTTCCAAACGTCTGGGCATTGATTCCACCAAACATTTTCTGATATTTGTGGAAATTCTCATCCATTCATCTTCCAAGGCAGATTTCAAAATTTCTTTGCCAGTAATGGTCTGTTTTCTTAAATGTTGGTCAAGAAATCCGAATGTGTTCTATAGGGTTAATGTCTGGGTACTTTGGGGGGTGTATTCAACTGAAGAGGACCATTATAAAGGAACCACTCTTTATGTTAAAGCTGCGCAGTGTTTAGGATCACTGTCCTGTTGAAAAAGTGAAGGTGCCCTAAGTTATTTGCACAGGATTTTAATTTATGTGCCGACACATTTACATATGACCTAGCTATATATAGCATATATATGCTACATACAGAGGTGTGAATATTATTAGAATAAAACACATTTTTGTGGAATATTCAATATTTCTTATTCATCATCATCATCATCATCTCACCCTTCTCCAGCCTGAGGCAGGGTCGAGTCTGTGGGTTCTGATCCTCCACTCCCGCCTATTCCACACCAGGTCCCCATCCACCCCGCATGCCCCCATGGCCCTCTGCACCACCTCCGCCCATGTCCGCTTTGGTCTTCCTCTACCCCTGGTGCCCCCCATCACCCTCGGTCCCGTAATGGCCCTAGTAAGCTCCTCCTCTCCCCTCCTCATAACATGCCCATACCACCTCACGCGATTCTCCCTCATCTTTTCTGCAATGTCCCCCACTCCCAGGCTACCTCTAACGTAGGTGTTTCGGATTCTGTCGGCTCTTGACACCCCACTCATGTAGCGCAGCATTCGCATCTCTGCCACTTGCATTTACCTTTCATGGTTCTTCCTAGCTGCCCAACACTCTGAGCCATACAACATAGCGGGCCTAACGACAGTTCTATACACTTTGCCCTTCAGCTTAATTGGGACCCGTCGGTCGCACAAGACCCCACTTGCCTGCCTCCATTTCTGCCATCCTGCCTTAATCCTATGTGTCACATCCGAATCTATCTCCCCATTGCTCTGGAAAACTGATCCTAAATACCTGAACTGCTGCACCCCTGGTATCTTCTCACCTCCACAACTGATCTCGCCCTCTTGTCCCTCGCCACTGAAATTGAAGGCTAAGTACTCAGTCTTCTTCATGTTCACTTTAAGGCCCCCTCTCTCCATTGCCGTGTTGATGTCTTGTAGGCTCTTTTCTGCATCCTCTTTGGATTCCTCCAGCCTCCCCACGTCATCAGCAAATGCCAGACACTGAGGGGCCCATTCCCCTATTCCTGTCAGCAGCTCATCCATTACTAGGGTAAATAGATATGGGCTGAGTGCTGACCCTTGATGCACCCCAGCCTGCACATTGAAGCATGCAGTGTTCCCCCATGCTGTCCTCACCCTAGCAATGGAACCATCATACATATCCTGCACTATCCTAATATGACCCTCATCCACTCCTTTCTTTCTTAAAACACTCCATAATACCTGTCTAGGGACACTATCGTAGGCCTTCTCCAGGTCAATGAATACAGCATGGAGGTCTTTCTTTGCTGCTCTGTGCTTCTCTGTCATCTGTCGTAGAATAAAGATTGGTTCCATGGTGGACCTCCCTGGCATAAACCCAAATTGATTTCCCCGGACATTAGTTTGATTTCTGAGGCGACATTCTATGACTCTCTCCCACAGCTTCATAGAATGGCTCATCAGCTTTATGCCTCTATAGTTTCCACAATCCTGGGCGTCCCCTTTGCCTTTGAACAGAGGAACTATCCAACTCTCTCTCCATGCAGATGGCATCCTGTCGCCATTTGCTAACTTATTGAAAAGCTTCCCTAGCCATGTAATTCCTGTGGTTCCCAAGGTGTGCCAAACGTCCATGGGTATCTTATCAGGTCCTACTGCCTTCCGACCTTTCATCCTCTTAAGGGCACTGACTATTTCATCCTCACTCACCCTGTCCACTGCCAGTGGAGTAAGAGGGTTGCTATCCATAACTGCTGCACAGTTGGCAGCATTTAAGAGGCTCTGGTAGTATTCTTCCCATCTTTTTATTACCTCTGCTGGTTGAAACAGGACCCTACCATTGGTATCCTTGACCGTTATGGCCCTGGTGACATCCTTACTAGTTCTGTCCCTGGTCTTGGCCAGTCTGAAAACTGCTTTCTCTCCATCCCTTGTCCCCAGCATTTCATAGAGAGCCTCATACTTCTGGTACTTGGCCAGGGCAATAGTTCTCCTGGCGTTTTTCCTTGCTTGAACATAATCTGCCTTTGAAACCTGATCCCCTGTTTCTCTCCACCTATGAAAAGCCACCTTCTTTATTTTTATGGCTGCTTCCACATCCTCATTCCACCACAATGTCTGTCTACCCTGGTAAGTGCCTCCTACTCTACCCATGCCTAACAGCACCTCTCCACATCTCCTAATCTTCCTAGCAACCCTATCCCACATCACATTAGCTGGCCCATCCCAGTCAACCTGTCTGAGAACCTCCTGCTGGAACTCATCTGCCTTGGTGGGTAACTTCCACCACCTGATAACTGATTATCCTTTCCAGGTGTGTTTCCTAACTATCCCCTTTATTAATAATTCTATTTTAAGCCACTTATGGCCACTCTCCTTCTGAAAATCCTCACTAGGTAGTGCCCAGCAATCCTGGATCTCAGCCCTATGTTGCTTCCTAACCATGAAAAAGTCTATTTGGGATCTCCCCTGTGGTGACTGGAAAGTGATTAGGTACTTTTCCCTCTTACTGAACCATGTATTTGCTAATGCAAGGCTGTGTGCTCTTGCTGTTTCAAGGACCTTCTGCCCCTCTGGGTTGATTGTCCCATACCCCCCTCCCCCATGTACTTCCTCATATCCCAGACCATCCTTACCCACATGTGCATTAAAGTCTCCCCCAATAATTAGTCGCTCATTTCCCTTGCCCTGTCTAATTGTGCTATTTACTGACTGAACCACCTCATCAAAGTCCTCCCAAAACTCTGCTTTTGTTAGGTCCCCCTGGCCTGCTTGGGGGGCATATGCACTTATGAGGTGGAGCCCAATACCCTGCCAAATACCTGTAACTAACATTATCCTACTACTCACACTCATAACTGAAGTGATCCCCTGCTGTAGCTCATTACTTAATACAATACCCACCCCATTTTGTCCCTCTTTGCTACCTGTGTAGATCAGTTTGTATCCCTCTCCAAGAGCCCTTGACCTGTTTCCCTTCCACCTCGTCTCTTGGAGGAATGCAATACTGATCTTCCTATGTTTCAGGGTTGCAACTAGTTCCCCAGTTTTCCCTGAGAGGGTCCCCACATTCCACGTCCCTAATCTCAGGCTAACCCCTTTATTTGGTGTGTTGGCTCTGACTGGGGGCACCCCAGCCAGATGCCCAGAACCCGCAGTAATAGTGGCAGGGCTACCTGTGAGGGGGTGCCGTCCAACCCCACAGGAGACACTCATCAACTGTTTAATCATCCCCAAGTGAGTGGAGGTCTCCCACTCACTTGGTATTCGACCACTTTACAAAAATACTCTTAAAGAAAACTTACATACTACCCAGTAAAACTTACAATTACCAATTATTAATATTTAATTAAAAAGGTTTTGCCACAGTTAGTTGGCACCACACTCCAACGCTCGCTGACGTCTGCCAATGCAGACGAAACCAGTGTCACGCCAAAGCACGATGGGAAGCAAAAGTAGCATGAGACGAGGCTTAACAGCCCACCTCACACCACGCTTCCACCACCGTTTGCAGCACCCAAAAAACTGTAGCCTTACCTGCACCCGTGAGGTGCAGGTGTTTCCTTAAAAAAAGGCAGTTTCCAGAGATGTTTTTTTTTCCAAATCACCCACAACACGCAAAAAAATCAGCGAACACAAAACAGCACACGTACTTTAATATTTCTTATTGGCAAAATCAATTTATTTCCATTATAACAGCATTAAAACTTAGTATAATACCCTTTGTTTTTCAGCAACATGTTTATTCTTTTTGGCATTCTGTTGACTAATGTGGAACAGACCCTTTTTATATCATTGTCATAATGCCATATTTCATTCAGGTTCTCAGTTAGCTTTATTTTGTTGTAATTGCAATTGTAATTGCAAATGTAATTGCAGGTAATGAAAATTAAATTTTTTCTATTGCTTCTACAAAAAATAATGGTAACATTGTTCCATTTCAATATGAAGTCAAATTCAAAATTTAGCTCAATTTAACACTTAAATTTTTAAATATATAATTTATCTATCATTTATTAAAGTTACATCTTTTACCTTCTCCCAATTGTCACCTAATTGGTTTTTAACACTTTTAGTGCATTCAACTCAGTTTTTGGCCATTGCCTGAGTTAGTTTTGCCTTTTTTCTTGGCTGATGTCCAGAAAGACCAACATTGATAAGCCTCTTTCTCACTGTAGAAGCACACACAAGAACCCCAGAATTTTCTAAATTCTTCTTCAACTCTTCACTTGTGATCCTTCTGTTCATTTTCACCATTTTGACAAGTTTTCTTTCTGATCTTAGAGAAATTTCGGGTTTTCTCCCATATATTCCAACGCGACCATCGTCATATTCTCGGTCATAATCAATTGACATTTTCACTCTACTAACAGAGGCTTATGAAACATTCACTTTCTTTGCAATGTGTTGCTGGGACAACCTTGTTTCAATTAGCAGAGATTTAATTAACCCTCTAACGCTACACAGGGTTTTTCTTTTTCCTCTCTCCTCTCTGTGGGTGACCCTGGCACAATGGGATTCATTGTATATTCACGTGATAGGTTGAACTTGCTGATAAGTCACAGATGGGTGGCTAATTGCTTTTCATTTCTCAAATAATTATGGGTGGGTTACTCCTGTACCCCTGTGTAGCGTTTGTGTAACTTTTAAATGGCCGTAGGAATTGCATTGAAAGCTTGCACGCCTTGCAGGAAAAGCCATCTGTTGTGCATAAAGGGCAAAATATCCATTTTCTTTAAATTGCTGATTAAAATCGTTTAGATTGCTTATAATGATTTTTTTCTATGTTTTTGAGCACTTATTGAATTATTCTTTCATAATATTCCATTGAAAATGCAATAAATTTATTGTTAAGTATGGAGAAATGAGTTTCAAATTGGGGTACACTTGTACCCCTGTGTAGCATTACTGGGTCATTTTCGAACAGTAGCATTGCAGGGTTAAAGCTGTTTTTATGGGAGACAAATCACATTTCTTATCCATTTGCAATCCACCTGTAAACATTTTATAAAATGTTTTTTTTAAATGAATTTAATGGTAGTTAATTGTAGCAAACATCCACACTCCTTCTAGAATTGCATTTAAATAAAAATCATTGCAAGAAATAAAGCTAAAATACTACCTAAACTCTTTTAACTGACAATAACAAAGCAAAAAAAAAATTACTGAAAAATGGAAGCTTTATGACTCAACAGTGCTGCCAGTGTCAATGCTGCCAAACAACGATTATGTTTAAGTCAACGTTATCAAATTAAATCAAAATAACGATGAACTACAATATAAACAGCAAAAAATTAGGATTGGTAATCATTTTTTAAAAAACTTATTTTATTCTAATAATTTTCACACCTCTGTAGTGAGGAAGAATGGTCCTGCTTCAGATATGGCAATGAATGGTCCTGCATCAGATATGGCAATGAATGGTCCTGCATCAGATATGGCACTGAATGGTTCTGCTTCAGACTTGGCAATGAATGGTCCTGCCTGGAATTTACTTAATAATTTACAACTGCTTGCTGCCCAATTTGAACATATACATACTGTAAATTGCTCATTTTAACATCTTTTTGATGGAAATTGTGGGATATTGCAAGCTACATGTGATGCAATTTAATTAGTTTTTTTGATGTATTTTCTCCCACTAATTCCTTGTTCATAAATTTAGTTGCATAGTAGATTTGCATCTTAACAAACATATCTATTATGCCATGTCAGACTGTTTGGCATGCTTCCTTAAGACATGTGTTGGGGACAATTTTAAAAATATGTGATACCATTAGTTTTATGGTGTTCTAAGTGCATAAGTGAATTATGTGAATGCACAACACATTCTTCCATTAAGCATACACATTCATGAAACACCTTGCTAGGTGCTTTCAAACTTGCAAAATCAGTTTCATTATTTAAACTGCATGCATTAAAATTAGCAAATGTTTTACATCAGGATGAAATCAGTCTATTTGTAGAATAAAGAATATGGCAATTCATATCAGAATAGCACTGGTCGTAGTCACACTTGAATAGCAAGTAACCAGCAATGTAGGTTTTAGGACCCTTCAAGTGCATAAACAATGTTGATCCATCGAGCAAGAACAAATCCCAGTTGTGTCAGTCAGATGATGCTATTGTTAGTCTCTGTGGAGAATCCTGAGTTGTATATATTTTTTAAACAACGCCATGAATTGGGTTGTGGCCCACTGGCCTTCAAAAAATCCCAAATCCAGCCCACCAATCAAAAATGTTAGAGACCTACTGTATGCCTTAGAGAATGTCCTATCTTCAGGTCAACTGTAGATTGTACTGCAACTGTTGGACTGGCACTATAGAAATAGGGATAATGCAAAAATACCTCATCAGTTGCACCCCATTAAAGCACTGTGTGGGGGGGGGGGTAGGAATTGCTACATTGTTCCCACTCTCTGGATCTGCTCCTGCTATAGCCTCCGCAATTCCTGATGACTGCAGAAGTTTTCAGCAGCAACATGCAATATTTCCCATTCCTTTGCTCATGGTTGTTTTTCTTCATATAGCACCTAACGCTTGATAACTACATTAAATATTTCCAATTCTTCTTTTTAAAGTCATAAGTACAGAATATACTGTAACTCATGATGACAATAGTTGCTGCACTCTGTCAAGTAGGTGGCGCTCTTTTGGTATGAGGACACGAAAAGGGCAGAGCGGTCACTCCTTGGTTAGTACCGACATGGGTGGTTGGTTGGACTTTTGGTGCTGCTAATTTACCCTCTCTTAAAGCCTCCACTCCTACCTACCTCTCACCCGCAAACAGCCTCCACGAAGCTCGGCCCGTTATGGCTGCTTGGCCGACTCCCCAACCCGTTGGTGTAACATACAGTACAAACATCATGTAATGATACAGACATAGTGAAATCATTACCATGGTCGATTCAAAAACTTTTGGAATGCGAAGAATCTGCTTCACAAAATTTGAGCATGATTCATTTAGGTAGTGACTTTTACAATCAAAAACAAACTTAATCCAACTCCACTAAAAACATGTTCAAATTGAAATTTGATGCAACAGTTCATGTTATTAAGTTTAACATCCGGGAACACTGAAAAGTGGTTATAAAATTTAAATTTCCTTTTCGTCTTGTAACAAATGAGTCATCATCCGGTGTAACGGCTAGAAAATAATTCAATTTGGAAAGATTAATAAACACCTTGTGAATACCATGAGGTTGATTACGTCTAAAATCTTACCCTGTATTCAGTTAAAATGAAAATTCTTCCACTAGCTCCTAGCCAGCCGATTTCTCACCAAGAGAATCCAAATTATGCAAGTGCAGTGAAACTTCTCTAATCTGTCCACCCCTGGGGTCGACCAATTACAGGGGTTAACCAAAATACCAGGGAATTTCCCTTTCTTTAAAAATGTGGACCTTTGTTTATGATAAGGCGCGTTTTGGCGATTGACCTGGTCAATTGTGGTTTGACCATGATCTGATGTTTGGTCTGATGAAAATGGATCGCTAAAACGCTTTGGTTTGAAATGTTGGACCCATGACAACGTAATGTGGCATAACTCCCAACTTAAAAGTTCTGAAGTTAATAACAAATTCCCTGAACTTAAAAACGAATTGAAATACAAACTAACTAAACTAAAAACCACTAAAATACCATAATTATTCTAATAAACGGCGCGCCATTTATTTCAAAACTGTCTGGAAGTGATCGTGCAAGTTAACTTGAATTTTTTTAATGCTTAACCCTTTAATGCTACACAGGGGTACTGGTATCATCATCATCACACCCTTATCTAGCCTGTGGCAGGGTTGCGTCCGTGGGTCCATTGAACATGCTATGACTAGGAACACCCCACCCAGACATATGGAACCCATAGGAATATTTGCTGGTTGTCTGTGGGGGGATGCCGGCCTACCCCACTGTTCCAACACCACATTTTACAACCAGAATATAAATTTTGTCAGGTAAATTAATGCTCTGTCAGTTTTAATGTTGCACGGTGTCTGACCTATTGCACAATAACTACAATGCAATAAGGAATCAGGCTCATGCCCGAACAGAGGTACTGGTGTACCCCAGGTTTTTCTTCCCCGTCTCTGTTCTGTGGGTAACCCTACCGCAATGTGATTCACAGTATTTTCACATGATAGGTTGAACTTCCTAATAAGTCACAGATGGGTGGTTAATTGCTTTTCATTATTCAAATAAGGATGGATGGAGTTCTCCTGTACCCATGTGTAACAACTGTGTTAAGTTTAAATGGCCATACGAAGTGCAGGAAATGCCATATGCTGCAGTGCATAAAGAGCAAAACATTAATTGCTTTAACCACCTCATTAAAATTGTTTATAATGATATTTTTCTGTTGTGTGAGCATTGCAAGCAAGCAATCAGACTATCCACTATATGGTGTAAACATCAGTGAAATAATTTGCCTGCAAGTGCTCTCCAAATAGCTTTTTCAGACACTACTTGCAAACATTTTTGCTACTCATGTAAATGCTTGCACAAGTTACCATCGGTAGTACTTGCACAAGTTGTTTGCTCGTGTAAAGTAAGCTTTAGGCCAGATATTGTTGAAAGAAAAGTTTCAAAGAGAAAGTATTCTTTAGCATTTAATTTTTTTGGAATTTCTACAGCTGAGAATGATGGTAATTGTTCTGTGGTTAAACTTCTGCAGTTATCTAAATCTAGGGTAACGATTTATATAAATTTAAATGAGCCATTGATTTTTTTTCTGAATTTAATTTTGCCAATAAATTCAGATTCGAGATGGGCGTCAGCAAAATTCAAAATTAATGAAATCAACTTGTGCGGCTAAAAAGTTTCCATTTATAAATTGAAAAAAAAAATGATAAACCGCGCAACAAAAAAGCCTTTAAAAAAGATTAACGGCGCGCCGTTTATTACAATAATTATGGTAATGGAAAAAAAAAGAATTCATCAGACTAAAAAATGAATACTTAAAATTGAAACCTTGAGAATTTAAGTTCAATAAAGGTGGTTAAAAACGCCGCCATTTCCCATCTTCCTCAGACCAAACCAACTGACCACCAAAGTTGACCAAAGCACCCAAACAAATCAGTTTGTGCACCACCAAAACGCAGTTTCTAAAGCATTGTGACCAAAGTTGGCTTGGTCAATCGCCAAAACGCGCCTATAGTGTCCCTAGACAGGTAGTATGGAGCATTTTAATGTAGAAAGGGTTTGATGAATGCCATATTAGGATAGTGCAGGGTATGTACCATGTGATGGTTCCATTGGTAGTGCGAGGACAGCATGGGGAAATACTGAATGCTAACGTGCACCAGTGTGATACCATTGGCACAAGAGTTTTGTTATTTAAGATCCGTTTTTCACAGCAGTGGTGAGATAGACTCTGTCGTGACACATAGGATTAATGTAGGATGCCTGAAGTGGAGGCAGCCAAGTGGAGACCTATGCAACTGTGGGGTTAAAGTGTTAAGGCATAGTTTGCAGAATGGCAGTTCGGCCCACTATATTGTGTGGTTCAGAGTGTTGGGCAGCTAGAAAGAACCATGAATAGAGAATGCAAGTGGCTGAGGTGAAAAATGCTGTGCTACATGAGTGGGGTGTCACATACTGACAGAATTTGAAACGAGTGCATGAGATGTGGAATCAGCTAAGGCAGTATGGCCATGTGATGAGGAGGAGAAGGAGGAACTTATTAGATACATTGTGGGACAGTGAGTGATTGGGGATACCAGGGGTAGGGGCAGACCAAAACGCACGTTGGAGCAAGTAGAGCAAAGGGACATGGAGGAGTGTGAGGTGGAAGGTGAATTGGTGGCGGATAGGCAGGAGTGATCAATGAGAACCTGCAGACCCGACCCTTTTGCAGGCGGGATAAGAGAGAGATGATGATGATAAAAAGTGTACCTTTGTGGAGGGTGAACCAATTACAGAGGTTTACCTATAGAGAGTTTTCACTGTATGGCAAACTCGCATAACAATGTGAAATCATCCCTTTTCATACCCTACAACTTTACGTGACATTTGGACCCTTTAAAAGGGTTGGTTCACATTGTGGAAGTAGACCTTGGACCGGTGTCAGGGGTGGTGGACCTATTAGAGGGGTAAAAAATACTGCACATTATGATAGAATTTTTCCCTCCTTTAAAATAGTGGACCTTTGAGGTGGACTGATAAGAGAGGTTTCACTGTAATTGAAATTGTGTTACAAAATCGTATGTCTATCATTTTGCAGTCACTGCAACCTTTTTGGTATCAGGGATCTCTGAAAGCGTATCTCAAGTTTTGCATGCACCCCCCCTCCCCAAGTGATAGAAATTGTTATTCGAGCCAGTCGTTTCTTAACTGCACCTTTTCCTCAAATTTTGTATAAATATTTAGGGATGTAAGCACCTGCCCAGTGGGTAGCATGCTCGGTAACTGCATCAGTAGCACTTCGTTTGATACTGGGCCACAGTGGGTTGGCTTCTTTTGCGAGACCTGGAAGCGCTGAGTGAGCATTCTTTCGGATGAGAACTGAAGCTGAGGTCCTGTGTGGTGTGCGATGGCTTTCTCACTTAGGGAAATCGCAGTTCACCAATTTCCAAACTTAGGATGTTTATGAAATTCTTAGTATTTTCATATATTTATAATTTAAGACCATTTGTAAAGCAAATATACAGGGTGATTTTAAAGGTCATGCTCAAAATGAAGGGTAGGTAGAGGAGTAAAAAATAAATAATGTTTACTCTACAAAAGATTTAATTTGAGTCTTTAATTACGGAGTTACAAGCATTTGATAGTTTTGCATCACAATTGTGACTCTTTGAAATACCAATGCATATTACACATTCTGGTAACATTGCCATAATAAAAGACACTGTTTTAATTAATGATATTCATTGTTTGATTTAAATAAACTGAAGAAATAACAATCACTGCAGGATTTGAACAACAGATTTCCATTACAACAACTGCTCAAAATTACGTCCCCTGCACTCAATGCACACCGCACATCTCCTCATAAAACTTTGATGCACATTTGCAAAAACATTTGGTGTATTTCTGATTTCCTCACTCTGGCTAAAAGTGTTTCAGGATCATTCACTGGTGTTTCATACATCAGACTTTTGAGATGACCCCACAAAAATCAGGAGAACGGGCTGGCCATTCCACTGCACCACCTCTGCCATTCCATCTGCCTGGGAATGTGTTGTGAAGAAATACTCGAACGTCATGTGCATAATGTGCAGGAGCTCCATCCTGTTGGAACAACATTTGCTGCCATAACTCAAGTGAAATATCTTCTAAAAGTTCTGGGAGTGTTTAAGAAAATGAGGTAGATGTGTCCATTAAATTTGGTGGCATAAGATATGGTCCAATTAAATGATCACCAATAATACCTGCCCACACGTTGATTTTAAATTGTTTGATTGTGCATTGCAAAAGTAGCATGTGGTTGTAACTATCAAATGCTTGTAACTCAGTAATTAAAGCCTCAAATCAAATGTTTTGCAGAGTAAATATTGTTTATTTTTTACCCCTCCACCACTCCCTTCCTTTTGAGCATGACCTTTAAAATCACCCTGTATATATTGTTTTAGTTTGGTAGTCTGACAGACTACTGTTTAGCAACCACATATGCAGAATATGCATGAAGTTCTAAATGTAGATTACTAATGGGTTCTTTCAAAAATAATGGCTCACTGGGTTCTACATTTTGAATGGGCCTGAAACTTTTAGTAACTGTCTATTTTTATTATTAAGGATTGCCCAGTCAATTTCAATATAATTTGAGTCTTCCATATATTTTTAAGTATCAGCAACAATGCTTGCTAAAATTAATACCATATTTATTCTAATTAACACTGCCCTCCAATAACCGGCGCACTTTCAAGGTGAAAAAAAAATAATAAACATCGCCCTCTAATAAATGGTGCACTGTTTATTAAAGGTACTGAAGTCACCTGTGCCATGGTCGGGTCTGTGGGTTCACTGAACATGCTCTGACTGGGGGCATCCCATCCAGGAACTGAATCCACAGGACTATTGGCTGGGTTGTCTATAAGTGTGTAGTGGACGATGATGTTTATTTTTATTATGTCCACCACGGTTTGAATTTAGTCTGTATTTGTATCACTCTGGAGTAACTCCATTCAATTAATAGAATAAATATTTTTAATGGCAACTAAGTTAAACTAATAGTAGATATATTGAAAATTGAAACAAATTGTGATTTGGTCAGGTTTGGTTTGGCTGGAGGTAATGATAACACGTCTAGATTTATCAGAGAGCGTCAAGTAACTGACTTATATTCAAATGCTCAATTCGAAGTTATAAAAACATAGATAACTAAATTAGAATTGTTTTGAATCTTTCAATTCAAATCCATAGAATAAAGATAAGAGATAATATGCAAGTCGTGATGCATGTTCATGACATAAGCACAGACCACTACACTACCTCCTAGCCAGAAATGAAGCTGACAGAGGAAGCAAAATGTAGATGAGGTCGTCTCGGTCGGAGACAAGAACGAACTTCATTGGTAGGCAAAGGGGCAGGCGATGGGAAAGGGGGCTGATCAAAAGGTAGATTTTGACCATTTAAATCGAGAGTGTAATACTTGGGATGACGACATAAAACCTTCAAAGGGCCTTCGTATGGCTGCACAAGAGGATGAGATGATGCTCTATGACGAACGAACACGTGGGTAGCGTCATCCAATTTTGGAATGCTAAAAGTAGGGTGGAAATGAGACTGGTGAGGATGTGTGTACATGAAGGCTCGCATGCAAGATCGCAACTGTTCGACAAAATCAATAGGAGATACAGCACACTGTTCAGCAGCAAAAAGGCCTCCCGAAAGGCATAAGGTGGTTCTATAGACTGCCTCAGCTGGTTAGGACTGAACGTCTTCTTTAACAGTGCTATATAACCCAAGCAAGTGATAGGCAGCTGACTACACCAATGAGTCGGATCAGCCGTTGACTTTAAAGAAACTTTGAGTTGCCAATGTAAATGTGAAATAATTCCTTTGGCAGCAGGATGACGTGGGAGCAGATTGTCTGCAAGGATATGGTGGCGTGTGGGGTGGGTGGAGAGATGGTGGTAGATAGGCAAGAGTGCAGGGCTAGGAAGTTGAAGAGTTCAAATCAGTTCACAGTACAAATAAGTAACTCCTAACCCTTTTCCCGCCTATGGGAGGGCCGGGTACCCATTTTGTCCATCAGAATGGTCACAAGGGCATATATTGGGCAGTGTTTTTCCACAGCCGGTTGCCGACTAAAGCTGTAACGCCTATGCTTATTTATCGTCGGTCTACTGTCCACGTGGGGCATTCCACAGCTAGTGGCTTATTGGGTTGGACACACCAGTTCTCGTCTCATCATGGAAATTAAGCAACGCAACCCCAGCTAGTATTAAAATGGGTGGACGCTTGGGAAAACTGGGTACCGCTAATAAGAAAAAATCTTTGCATTAGTATAGTGTCTGCACAGTCTCTGAATTATAACTACGCCATGGATGGGGCTCTACTAATGACCTTATATTTGAAAAGCCCTAAAAGCCATTTAGATTAACAAAGGGGCATTCCACCAACGCCAGGGGGCAAGCTCCTACACCAGGAAATTTTGCCTCAACTACAAATTGTATCTTTTCTCCTCAAATGCCGTCATGCATCTCACGGAATCTCGATTTTACTTCTTATTGAAAGAACGGTGCCCTCGGGGCATGTCCCTCGCCCAAAAGAATTCAACCCACCTCACAGCAGTATCAAACCTAGAACCACTAATGCAGTTGCTAAGTGTACTGCCCACTGCACCACCGAGGTGCGCCCCTAATCATTTATATTTAAACTTTTCAGCACATAAATGATTTCCTAAAATGACTAAGTGGTCAACTGACTTAAACAATAGGCGATACCCCTTGCTAGTTTTCTTACAATGTCTTCTTTTCAACACCCTTATCCTGCCTGTGATAAGGCCCTCCCGCCTATCTTCCACCTGGTCTCCGTGCACCCCACACACTGCCATATCCTTATGGACAACCTGCCCCCACGTCTGCTTTGGTCTCCCCTTGCCCCGGGTGCTTCCAACCAGCTGCATTCCTGAAGTGGACCTAACGAGCTCCTCTTCTCATTACATGTCCATACCACCTCAACCTATTCTCCGTCATTTTTTTAGCGATGTCCACCACCCACAGGCTACCTCTAATACAATAAAACAGGTTTATAACGTTCATGGCTGTAGTGTCTGTTTGGGCTGGTCCTGGCAGAGCCTATGGCTTTTTAATGGTAAAGGGTCACGGATATAGCGTTTGCTTTCACGGCTATAACGTTTGCAAGGCCCTGTTGGACAGCCAAATTTTTCATATCCTATCATGGAAATGAAAAACTTCCAGCCCGTATGTGCACATATCCTGATTAGAAATGTTGCATATGTGCAGAATGTACAACATAAGCTGTGCATTATAAACATTGTACATGAACAGACCACCCAATCTTGCTAATGTGTGGTTTTAGTAGTAATGACACAAGCGACCTAGAATTGAGGTGGTAACACAATTTACAATGAACTTGTGTAGAGGTCAGCCAAGATACAAAGAGGATATGTGTGCCTCATCATCCAGAGAGGGAGTGGCAAATTACATTGGACACACCAGTTCTCATCTGACCACTGAAGTTAAGCAATGCAACCCCAGTTATTACTAACATGGGTGGCCACTTGGGAAAACTGGGTACCGCTATTATCCAAAAATCGTCACATGAGTTTAGTATCTGTGCAGTCACTGCATAAGAACTACACTATGGAAGGGGCTCTAATGACCTAGTAGTTGAAGGGCCCTAAAACACCAACAAACAAACAACATCCAGAGGTGGAAGCAGCCATCCGCCATGAAGCAATCATCAATTGTTGATTACTGTGCACATAGGGAAATCGTTTACAGTATGTACCCCAACATGACGTTTTACCACTGTGGTATTATGGATGGAAAAGCACAAATGGCATATCATGGCTATAGCGTTTTCACAGTTATTACGTTTGTTCCCTTTGGTCCCCAACAAAACATTAAAAGCATGTTTTATTGTATACGCATCATTAATTATATCAGCTCTTGACACCCCACTCATGTACCACAGCATTTCCATCTCGCCTATTTGCATGCTATTGACGTGGCTCTTCCTCACTGCCCAACCCTCTGATCCATATAGTGTAGCTGGCCTATCTAATATCATGAATGTTGAAAAACGCATTAACATTAAATTTTGTTTTAAATTGCAAAAAAGTGCTAAAGTAGCTCATGGAATCTTAAAATTAGTGTGTGAGGATAATGTGGTGAGTCCAGAAAATGGGCAAATGGCTTCCTCCTTCATCATGACAATGCCACTCTCACTTCTGATCTGTGAGTTTCTGGCTGAAAAAAAGGTTCCTCTATGTCCACATATGTCCTTACTCACCTGATTTGGCACCATGCAACTTCTGGCTCTTCCCAAAAATAAAAACCATTCTAAAAGAAAAACGTTTTGATGTCATTGAGAGGGCCACAACAGAGCAGTTGAGGGCCCTTAAACTCATTGTTATTTTTGTAATGAAGTTATTCACCGTATTTTTTGATCACACTTCGTATATTTTATTTTGAGAAATTGTAACAAAAAATGAAATTCTGATATTATATTTTAACCCTAGAATGGTCAACACTTTTTTTCTTAATCATTGGTCGACAGGGGTCATTTGTGACCTCATGCAGAAAATGGTACTGAAAGTGACAGACGACCTGAGAAATTCAACATTTTTCTCAAGAGTCACATCACTTAATATTTAACTTTTATATTAGACATCAATTTTAGACAAAAACATTAGTATTTATAGAGAATATAGCATTTGCATAACTGCATTTTAATGAACAGTAATTTCAAAATATATGCACATATGCAGCTGAAGCTTGCTTTTCTGTCCTTGCTTCTGCCACACAAGTGGCAACTCTTTTGTAAAGCTGGTAATGGCTTGATATTTGCTGGTTCCTCTGGCTACTTCCTCCTCTGTTACACAGTCCACCTCCCCAGCTGTTGCAGGTGAGGTGGCAGTGCCCTGTCCCCTCCCCCCAGTTATCAAGAGGTTTTGGAAGTATTCCTCCCACCTCCTCTTTACCTCCAGTGGGTATTCCTCATTGCTTGAGGAATATCCTTAGCTGCCCTATCCCTAGCCCTAGCTAATTTGAAAACTCCTCTTTCCCCTTCCTTTGTCCCTAACTGCTCATAGAGAGCCTCATACTTCTGGTGTTTGGCCAGGGCAATGGTCCTCTTAGCCAAGGTCTTGGCCTGCCTATATTGAGTCTTAGACTCCTGGTCCCCTATCTCCTGCCACCTGTGATAGGCAACCTTCTTCTGCTTGATGGCAGCTTCTACCTCCTCATTCCACCACCATGTCTGTCTGATTCCCTGGACTGTGCCTCCTACTCTGCCCTGCCCCTGAATGGCTTTCCCACAAGTTCTAATCTTTCTGGCAACCCAATCAGGAAAAACTTTGTAAAACTGAAAACGTAACGGCCGATACACGAGCGCCACCTATTGACTGATGACGTCAGCCATTTGTTTTTCGTTAGCGGTTTAGCGTACCTTAAGTTAGAGTTTTCTGGCTGCGTTTCTATCTGACGTACGCTACGCAATGCGGAAGAATAGTGAACTGCACAGACGCATGCAGTGTCTGAGTTTGCGCGGTTGACAATTCGTCTGCATTATGTAGTGTACGTTGGATAGAACCGCAGCCAGTACTGCGCGCAGTGTTTGCACTTGCGCAGTTGAATTGTCATCTGCTTAACGTAGCGTGCGTCAGTCAAAAACGCTACAAGAAAACTCGCTATTTTCACGACAATTTTCACGAAACGGCAGTGTTACATGACGATAAATATCTGATAAATTGCGATCACAAAGTTTCAAATTTCTGAAATTATGCGTCTAAATGATATCCCCCCTGGGTGGCATAACTGTGTCAGTAGTTCTATTCTCGATACTAAACCAAGGTGGGTTGGCTTCTTGGACCGGCTGTATGATGTCATTTGTACGTGAAGTAACCCTCTCTACTATGAAACGGGTAAATGAGGCAAAATTTCCACATGTAGGAGGTTGCCCCCTGCTTTTGGTAGAATTCCCCAACGAACAGTAGACGGACGATAAGATAAATAAGCATAGGAGTTGCAACTTTGGTCGGCAAACGGCTGCAGAAACTCTCTCCACTATATCATCCTCGTCAGTAGCATAACTTCATTTATAGTATCCGGGGCAAGAGGCATTCAAAACGCCCCTCCCCTGTTGCTTGTCCTGTCCAGACATGGCACACGTATGTAGCCACTTTTTATTTGCCGGGTAGTCGTGGTACAGACATTGTGTCGCGATGGCTGATTTCCAGCAAGGCGGACAAGGCGCCCTCAAGGTGGCGCTTTGTCCGGCACCCAGGACCCTTTTATCCATTCATAGGGACAAGTTGGGTTTTATGCTTTTAAATGATATAAGAAAACCACTAACTCTTTTTCCCTAAGGCAGAGTCGGGTGCTCACATTTTGTTCCCCGAAGCAAGTTGGCAATCTGTTGGATGGTATTTTACGAAGCTGGCTGCCGACCATGATACTACAATCTCTATGCTTTATTTATCGCCGACCTACTGTTCGTTGGGGCACTTCACCGACGGGCGAGCTCTAAAGGCTCAGTTTTATCTTCAGGGAAATCTCTTTGCCACTCCAAAAGATCTTCAGTTCAAAAATTTCAATGGAAAATTCGATATTTTCCCACACACGTAGAGATGTAACTATACAGTTCGAAATGAACAGTTAGAACTGAAGATAAAACTGAACTTGTATGGGGGCCTTTAGACTTGGAAATTTTGCTTATCTGTTCTTCGTGCTTGTAACATCGTGCACGCCACAAGAGCCTACGTCTCTAGTCCCCATGCTACGCGACGCACAGTGGGGTATTTCAATGATCTGGGTGGCCAAAATTATTTGTGTAGTTTAGATGGCACTAAGAGTGTTCTTAGTTAAAAATATAATACTGGAATGCATTACAAATCAGTTTTATTTTATTTAACTGAATAGGTTCTTAATCTGCATTAATGCACTGATAGGCAATCAATATGTTGCATTAAAATTTCAATGTCTTCCATGTTCCACAAATTCTTATTTGAAAAATAAACAAAATATGAATAAGAAATAAATCTGTTAGCCTGAGGAAGAAGAGCTCCAAGGTTCCTCATCTGAGAACAGTTCATCTGATGATTCTTCATCACTTGATATTGTGTCTTGTTGATGAGGCTCAGCTGGAAGTAACAAGGCTATGGTCTCTTTTAAAAATGGTTTGCTTTTTCTGCTAGGTCCTGGTCTCATTCCTGTTATGAGAGGATCTGAACTTAAAAGTAATCTGTTTAATACATCCATATTACAGGATACTCTTGAGAACTTCCGAGAAAAATTTTGCCGATATAACCGAATATGTTTATTTCGTGCTTCAGCTGCCTCTTCTGATAATAGGCCTATTGGGAGCAGTGCTGATTGTATTACTATGGGTCCATGTATTAATATTTTGTGCATTGTCGGGGTCATGGGATGCCATGGGTAGTGATGGATATAGAGGTGAGCAGTTTCCTTTGCATAGGCAGAATATCTGTCTGGGTCAATTTTATGACCACTTGACAATGCTTCTAATATAACTTTTAAACGATAAATTAAGTTGCTCTCAATTCCAGTTATTTCTGCTGCTAATTCATGATCTGCAAAAAATCTTCTACTAGTATTTCCATCATTTGTGTTTCCAAATCCTGGTTTAGGCACATCAACAATCAAGCCAAGCTTTTCTCGAAACTCTTGCTGTATTTTGAACTTCCTCTGCTTTACCACAGCTCTCACACTTTCAGTTTTCAGTTGCCATTTTTTCACAGGAAGCTTGTAGGAAAGGTTTAAAATAGACTCAAATATGCGAATTCTAGCATGCAAAATTGATAGCCCAAATTCCAGTGCCTGCACATTAACTTCTTTTTGAATTTTTAAATTGTTGAAATCCTTGGATGTTTTACCACAGATATAACATTTCATTGTAGAATTAGTGTTTGTAGCAGCATTGCATACCTTGCCATCAATCATTGTGAACATCAGTTTGTGTTTTACAGAATAGACTTTTTCTGCCAGTGTAACTTCAGTTGCCTGTAATACAAGTGCTGCATTTTTCACATACCTAATTTCTTCCTTTGTTATATCTTTGGTTTCTTTTGTAAACCTAATTCTTATGGGGCGACAATAACGTGAAGAAGAGGGGGTTGGATTCTGCCAGATGACCTTATTGTTCAAAGAGCACACAAGTTGGAGAGGCACAAAAGATGTTTGAAAAATGTTAGCATCAGAATCTAACTCATTTAAAAACTTTTGTTTATATTTTACTTGTTGGGATCCATCACAACCCCACTTGCACATTAGCACCAATGCACATCTTTCTTTTTCATGTACAAGTTGCAGGACCTCTTCTAAATGTTTCAACAATCTTGTGACTGTATGATCCATTAAATTTTGCAGTTGTATTTCAGCACAAGTTTCTGTCACTCGATATGCATCTTTTTCAGGGTAACACTGCTGTTTGGCTTTCTGTAGGATGCTATAACAAGGGTATATCTTTTTATTAGCACTCCTTATGATTTCATACTGCCTTCTAGAAAGTCCAGCTTCCACAAAAATTGACAGGGCCTTTGATGGAGTCAACTGTGATGTTGCACTTTCTAGTGTAATTGCAGAAAATGCTCTCTTGTATTTTGTAGCTCTTGTTGGTGTCTTGATGATTTCTTTTAGCACTAAAGAAGCATCTCTCTTTCCACTTTCTCCTAATTTGGATTGAGTGGCATATGTAAGCACTTCCAAATCAGTAGTTTTACGTAATTCTTCAGTTTTTCTCCTTTTACTCCTCTCACTTGCCTCATCAAATGATTTTAATGGTCTTCCTGGTTTCCCCAAAGCTACTTTTGGAATGCTAAATGCTCCTTCAAGCCATTTGCTATTTTTCTATAAAAAGTTATCTTCTATTCTAAGTGCCTCTGTCCATCTTCTCTTCATATCTGATTTGAAATGTGAAAAATTGTGCTTAATTTTCAAAACATCTTGTTTACAGAAGTTATCCAACTGCAACAGATAGTTTTCCAGAAACACAAATTTTTCACTAATTGTTTTTAAATCATTTTGCTGCATTATGGTAAAGAGATGTCTTCTTGTCAAAATCCTTACATTAGCAGATTCTAAACAAAACGCAAAAATAATTTTTTTTAAAAAAATAGCACCTTTCTAGCTTTTATTTTTTATTCTGTGCATTTTCAAATGCTGTATTTTAACCCTAGGGAGATAATGCTCCCTTTGCTGCTACATTACTGGTAAAGGGTAGTCTGTGAGGCTACCAAAGTAAATTCCAATATGCTATAACTTTAAAACTTGATTGTATATTTGCTAATCAATATGTTGCAATGCATAATAAATAATTTATTTTAAATTTTTACATTCAATAAAAATTTCCTCATGATGATTACCACAAATTGCTCTAGAGCACCAGTGGTATGAATATTGTATCATCCATTTAATTTTTGATGGGCAGAAGGAAGAAATTTGAAGATTTCATGTAGCAGATGTGTTTGCACCCTTGATGGCTTGACTTTTGGTTAGGGAGGGCCGTTTGTCTCCCCCTTCCCAGGGTGCATTTGGCCATCTGAATTCCTTAAATTTACTTAATGTGGGAAGCTGACCATAGTGATATGATAGTGTGAGGGGTGGGCTGGGACCTGGTAAGACATAGGCAGGAGTAGAGGACTAGAACCTGCAGACCCCACCCTGTCATAAGCAGCATAATGGTGTGACTACCGATTGCTAGTCTGCCCCATAGTTTTACTGCACTGGGACAAAGTTGTCATGCATAGCTGAGCCTACAATTAGGCTGCCCCTGCAGTCATACTACAATGGGTAGCACAGTTGTCATGCAGAGCTGCGCTACTTCAAGAAACTTTACAAACGTGGATGGCAAAGGTAGTCTATCAGACTATCAGCTACCAAAAAAATATAGATTGGAATTAATTTATAGGGAAATTATTCCTTGGATCATTATTAACCAGAAAAAAATGATGGCACAGAAAATCTCAGGGACATTGCATGCTAGAAACCAGTGATCTGCAATTTTTGTTTGATGGTGGTAGTCTGTCAGACTGCCCTTTACCATTCTAGGGTTTAAAAAATAGCACGAACTAGCAGAAAATTTAACAACTACTATCAAGAATAGACTTTAAGCTTTCTATTCCATGCAAAATTAATGCCGGGACTCTTTGGGAACATCAACTTATGGGCCTAAATTTGAAAAGCGTTTAAAAATACAACATTGAAAATTTGCATTCATTTGAAATGCCATATTAAGGCTAATATGGTAGGTAATGTAACAAATAAATGTGATTAGTATGCACACTTACCAGCTTTATCACAATCCTTGGTTTGCATTTTCAACAAACTACACATAAGAAAATTAACTTCAATGAACAGTATGGCTGTTCCAAGTAAGATATATCCACTTATGATGACAGTCCAGTTCTGCCCAGTTTTCAAATTGTTATAGTTGTATGAAGAGGGGGAAAACATTGTCATATCACGTGAACACCATTTAACTTTATTTTACACTATGTTTTTTTAACCTTATATGAACTTTTCCAAATTGACTTTTGGCCAGCCAGATCGATGAAATACCCCACTGTGCGACGGTTGGCGTGCTGGGATTATACTCCCGCTTGAAAGAAGCCAACCCACCACGACCTTGTATCGAATCTGGAACCATTGTCGCATTATTGTCTGGCGCGACAATGAGTATTACTTCACTTGTAATGTAGGGTGACCATCCGTCCCGGATTTCAGCTCTACGTCCCGCATGGATACGCGTCCCGGAAAATGTCCCGGAATTAACAATTGGTTCAGTGATTTGTTAAAATAAATTTTGTACAAATGGCTAAAGTGGAGACAGGCAAGTGGAGTCCTGCGCGTCCAACGGGTCCCAATAAATTGAAAGGAAAAGTTTAAAGAACTGTCGTTAGGTCAGCCATGCTGCATGGCTCAGAGTGCTGGGCAGTCACGAAGAACCATGAAAGGAAAATGCAAGTGGCTGAGATGCGAATGCTGCGCTACATCAGTGGCGTGTCATGAGCGGACAGCATCCGAAACGACTACATTAATGATAGCTGGGGTGGGGGTGGGAAACATTGTAGAAAATATTAAAGAAAATAGGTTGAGGTGGTATAGGCGTGTGATGAGGAGGAAGTTATTCTCTCCATTGTGGGACTGCAGATGATTGGTGGCACTAGGAGTAGGGGGATAGACGGGGCTGGAGGATAAAAATTTCCAGACCAGACCCTACCATAGGCGGGATAAAGTTTTGGGCATTGGGCGTATAATGATATGCCATTTGAAGTAAATTTTTATGTGGGAAATCACATATCGACAAAATACAACTAATCATCTGTACAAATTATTCATACTTTAAATATTTTTAACTGTATTTGTATGTTTTGTTTTCATTCATTTATTTTTTAAATAATTTTTTGAAAAGAGAAGAAAGGATTTTTCTCGGTTGGTGGGGGTGGGGGGTTAATGTCCTGGATTGGCCCGCGGAAAAATTGGTTACCCTATCCAAGTGACGCGTTAATAGCGTCCAAGTGCACTTTGACTGTGTCAACCCAGCTTAATTCCTTTCCTGTCAATGGCAGGGTCGGGTATCCATTGTTGCCCCGCTGAATGAACACATAAGCGAGTTATTGGACGGTATTTTTACGCTGCCGGCTGGCGACAAAAGCTGAAACCCCTATGCAGACTTGTCTCCTTTCTTCTGTTACAGTCGGACCTCATTATAGTGGACGCCACGGGACCATGAGCAGTCGTCCACTATAGGCGATTGTCCACTATAATGGGGTTTTTGAAAAACTACATTATTCTAGTGGCCATTACTCAAAATGCTGTAAGTACAGTACTGTATTATACAGTAGTACAGTCGACGATGTTAGAAATTCCAAAAATCAAGAACTCCTCAACAATATGCAGTACTGATTTATGACTGCTGCAGTTGGGGGTTGATGAAACTGGTTGCAACAGATGGTGAGAGGTTTGGCTGTGGATACAGTAATTGTATTTCCTAATCATCAACATACAGTACTGTATTTATAGGCTCAGCAAACAAATGCATAACAGAGTGAAAATTAATTACTGGATTGCTGGATTAATTTCTTGGGTTGGGGAGTAAGCCAAACAGCCATAACAGGACATACCCGTAGGAGGCTGCTCGCAGGAGATGAGGAGGTAGGTGTAGGGGGCATGGGAGAGGAAAAATTTGCAGCCCTCAATGTTCTTTACCAACCACCCATCTTGGTACTAACGTGGGCTTGCACTGCTTAACTTCAGTGATCTCACAGGAACTGGGTATGTCCAACGTAACTTGGCTGCACCAACGCAACTTGTCTTCACAATACCTACTGAATTTTTAGTCCTATCAACCAAAGACCACAAGACTGTGAAAACAATAGGCATATGTACTGTACACTACAACCCTAACATATTGTGACTTAATGTGTCCCATATTGGGAAAAAGATACTGTAAGAGGCATTTCTTGGAAGACAGGGGTTTAAGGGTGCAACACCAACTTTAACGATGTTTAACACTGCAGTGTTGACAACTTTAATAATTAAATACTGTAATTTCTTCATTTATTCAGATTGCAAAGTCACTGATTCAACCAGCCATCCAACAATGAAATTGTCCTTCCACTATAATGGGCATTGTTTAACATACAAAATGTTTGATGGGGACACATGAATCGTCCACTATACACAATAACGGAGATCCACTATAACGGGTTCTTTCAGTGTGGGTGGTATAGGAACTTTGGAAGGGACTGAGGACATCGTCCACTATATTGGGGCGCATTATAACGAGGTTCGACTGTAGTTGGAACCTGAGAAATGATGTGGATTTTTGAAAATCGTTGAGAATTTTATGTAGAAATCACATTGTACCTCTCATGGGACTGCTGTTTGCTTCTCATCTGACGGAAGGCGCACTCGGGACCAGACAAATGCTTAAATATTTTGAGGTTAGGTTAATTCAAGCTAAGGTCCAAGTTCGGTCTGATTAGGGTAGGTAGTTGAATTGGATCAAGTTCGGTTCGGTTGGATTACATTTAGCTGGATTACTTTGTGCTTTGTTGTATAATTAATTATGTTTATATCATTTTTTGGATACTGTGGGGTCTTCTTGCCTTCCTGAGGGTCATTGTGGTTGCAAATGAGGCGTGCACTTTTTGTTAAAGTTATGTCTTGTATTCTCAATATAAATTTATTTGCCAAACGTGAGTTAGATACCGGTGTACGTCAAGGATTCATTACTACTGCAGTGAAAGATGGGAGTAAAGGAAGTCATTGCCAAATTCATTATTTGGTCTCAATAGTTCTGTGTCCTGTTCTCTCACACTTCCTATGTGCCACTAGTAGGGCATTTTTTCATTCTTTGCATAAATAATTTGCTTATTTCTGCGAATTCAAAATTTTCACTTTGATATACTGTAATTTTAATTATTTCATTTCTTCCCCTGAATTCAAAGCTACATTTTAAAAGACCGGAAGTCTCTCCAACCGGTTTGCACAAATAATGAGGGAATGAAATAAATTCTAGTGGTTCGATAACAAAAGCGCAGTTTATTTGACCAAATTTTTTCCACATTTTCTCTACCGTCCTTCCCTCCAGTTAAATTTTCGTAATTTGACCATGCCTGAAATATTTTAAATGACTATTTCTACCTGTTTTGATGGATTAACTCTTAGTGGTTTGATTATGTGACGTTCTTGGCATACGTTAAATTGCTGACCTTGATCTAATTACGTTAGTATTAGGACGACGGAGGGTATATTTTGTGGTTGTGGTTTTTTTATTTTTTTGTATTAATTTTGGAAATATTTCTTTTGATTGCAGTTTTGGCAAACGATTACCTGGAAGTGGAAGACGTGCAAATGAATGCCTTATTTTAGAGCCATCTGAAATGGTAGTGGTAAGTACTACAACTTTTTATTGTACTGTATGTCAGGAATGATGGGTGTGCAACGTGGCTGCTGTGAAATAGCGCACCACCTATGAGGCAGCAGGAAGTTGCTACGCTGTTTAACAAACCTCAGTTCGGAGGCATCTTGCTGAGATCCGGTATTCATAGTTGAGGGTTCGGTCCTGACGGCGGTGGTGGCTTTTCTGGTTAAAATGAAGTCCACAGTGCCACTTCTGTTGAATAGAAAGTAGAGCCTTGATCCATTTGTACTGTATGTTTAAAAGGTATCAGTCACTTGGACGTGAAAGAGCCATTTTTTCATGTAGATCGGCAAAAATTCCACGGTTAGGGAACTCACCCACCCCCACGTCGACGGAGGAACAAAGTGCCCCAACAAAAAATAGGTTGACATTAAACGAGCAAAGGATTGTTGAATTTTGTCGGCATTCGACTGCTTAAAAATATCGTCTAATGGATCGCCCGTCAGTTCCAATGAGATAAATACGATTCGGACGCTGTCATACCGTAGGGAGCTGTCATGATGACGATGATGTTCTCTATTTGTTCCTTTAATAAACTATTCATTATTAAAATTAACTTATTTTTTATTCATAAACTTGAATATTCTTGCATCTGACCCGTCGACAAATTTTTGTTTTTTTTTTTCGTGTTATTGTGACCCGCCTTCAACAAAGGTTCGCCACTACTGGTATAGGATGTCCAAGATTGTAATAACTATAGAGGTGTTAAGCCAAGAAGTTATTCCATGAAGCTATGGGAGACAGTAATAGTGTCCGTGGAAATCAGTTTGGGTTCATGCTAGGCAGGTCTGTGGTGAGATGACACACGTCATGTGCACAAGTACTGTGCTGATGTTGTACACGTCATGTGCACATCATTGGACGGCACATGTTATTCGTTTATTTGAATTTTGCATTTAAATTTCAATTTTTATATTGGCATTCGTTTTAATGGAAGAAGTTTGAATTTAATTCTCATTGAAGAATCAGTTGCTCTAAAAGTATTTTTACTATCGGACGCTCTCAACTTCATCTCTGATTATTAAGAATCCTATAAGTTTATGTAATTAGTAAAAGTTAAATAATAATTTATTACATCATTAAGTCTGCATTGATTATAAAAATATTAATTTGACTTCGCCTTTGACTCGCGTCTCACATCACAAATACACATATATTTACAAATCGTGGTGGGACTAAAGGACTAGAACCACCACAATTGGTGACCCAGACGTGATTGTAGTGTGAGACGTGATTTATTTCAAGACGTGATATTTTTTTTTTAAAAAAAAACGACGTGATATTTTTAAAAACGACATGATCATTTGATGGGATCTGTGTTTTCATCACCAAGATCACCGATATAAATAAAAAAAAAATACAGACAGTTCATCAGCCAGCTGATCAGAAATCAGCACCCTGGATTATTCTCCTTTCTTTATATACAGATTGGTGCAAGACAATATTGACAGCCACGGTACCAGGACGGTAGGACTGAACAACACGTTTTTAATTACATTTGGTAAATTATTTAGCAGGTAGTAATTATTTAACACTAAAATTCTAGTTTCGATTTGGAACTAATTCGTGAACTGTACGTTCTCCACTAATTTCTACTTGGGAGATATTTAAAATTTTAGCCTCTTAAGTGAGTGTTGGTATATTATTGGAATGTCGATCACATTTGAGGATGAACGTATACCACCTATGCCAATCTATGTCGAGGGTCCCGCGGATAGGGACGACCCATCTGTAAACGCGGCATACCAAAATGTAAAACTTTTTAAGCTCCCTTCATTTTGGACACACAATCCCGAGAAGTGGTTTGCCACAATCGAGTATCGTTTTAGGATTTACCAAATAAGGTCAGACTCTCAGAGGTTTGATCTGACAGTTGATGCCCTACTACCTGAGGTGGTAGGTGATGTTAGGAATCTCATTCTCAACCCACCTCCCACAAATGCATATGATGCTTTAAAATCTGCTGTCACCAAACGGAGTTCCTTATCCCAACAGCAAAAACTTCATCAACTACTGACAGATTTGCAGTTGGGAGATAGGAAGCCCTCACAGTTGTTGCATCAGATGCAACAACTAGCAGGGGATACTGCATCAACGTGTGGTGAGACATCCCTTATAAAAGAGTTATTTCTCTCGTTTACCTCGTCAAACGCGTGTCATATTGGCTACGGCGGATGTGAGTACTCCCATTGAAAAATTAGCCGAGATGGCTGATAAAGTATCGGAAGTAATCGATCCTTCAGCTCCATATGTTCATGCGGTATCAAATGCTCAAGTTTTAAGCAGTAAATCGAGCAGTTCCTAGCAACCAACCCCCATAGGAACGGAGCAATTCGGCAACACCTCCTCAAATAACGAGTTTTCAAATTTGGCATTACGTGTGGATGAGTTAAGCAACCAAATTCATGCTCTTTCAACATCCTTTACAAAATTTAACAATAGGCAGAGAAACACATCCCGAAATCGTTCATTGTCCCGACGTCGACGTTTTCAGCCAAATTCTCTTCGGGACACATCAACAGCAGGTGCCATTTGCTGGTATCACTGGACATTTGGGAAGGATGCCAGAAAATGTAAGCCCCCTTGTACACAGGAAAACGAAGAGGTCCTTCATTTTTAGAGTTGAGAAATGAAGGCCCCCAGAGTCCCAGTTACCTGTTTTATGTGTGGGATAATCAACTCGGAGGAAATTTTTGATTGACACCAGAGCTGAAATTAGCATAATTCCCAAATCAGCAATAAATCCTACACCACGCAAATCCCTAAAATTCCAACTTTTTGCAGCGAACAAGTCACCCATTGATACCTTTGGCATTCATCGGCTAGGTGTTGACTTGGGATTTCTTTATAGTGGACATATCTAATGCAATTATTGGGGCTGACTTTTTAGCCCACTTCAACCTATTAGTGGACTTCGGACGATGAGTCCTACAGGATAGAATTACCGGTTTTGAAATTTTTGGAATTCAAGTACGTCATTCTATCCCCTATCAACGGTTATCATTCATTACACCAACTACAGATACTCCGTATAAATCCTAACTTGAGGAATTCAAGGCTCTGACTATACCCAAGCCTACTTCCACTCATGCACCCCGTTCTGTTCATCATCACATTGTAACGACCTCTGGGCCACCTTGTCATGCTCGCGTGAGGCATCTGGATCCAGTCTGGTCTAATATAGCCAAGAAGGAATTTCAGGCCTTACATGAAGCTGGCTATATTAGGCCATCTGCAAGTCCCTGGTACAGCCCTTTACATTTGGTGCCCAAAGATGATTCCTGGAGGATTGTGGGTGATTTCAGAGCACTGAATGCTCGAACCATTCCGGATCGGTATCCAGTGCCTCATGTGATGGAATTCAACTCACAACTCCATGAAGCACGCATCTTTTCCAAGTTGGACCTCACCAAGGCATGTCATCAAATTCCCATTGCGCCTGAGGATGTTCCGAAAACAGCAATTATTACACTGTTTGGTCTGTTTGAGTATGTTGGGATGCCTTTCGGATTACGAAACGCAGCTCAAACATTCCAACGGTTCATGGACATGGTTCTTGGGGATCTTCCCTTTGTCTATACTTATATAGACGACATCCTTGTTGGCAGCGAGGATGAAGAACATCATGTACCCCATTTACGTCAAGTTTTCGAATGCCTGCAAAATTATAGGTTAACTTTAAATCTCTCAAAGTGTGAGTTTGGAAAATCTACTTTAGACTTTTTAGGCCATCGAATTACTCAGCAAGGGATCACCCCCTTACCACAAAAAGTATCAGTTATTAAAGATTTTCCTCGACCTGAATCGAGACGATCACTTCGTCGTTTCTTAGGTCTCATTAATTTTTTTCATCGTTTCGTACCTCATTGTGCTGCCATTCTGCAGCCGTTAAATGCAATGCTGGGTGGAAAAGCATCCAAGAATACAAAATTATCTTGGTCTACCCTTGCAGAAGATGCATTCCTTCAAATCCAGAATGCACTTTCAGATGCCATGCTCTTAGTACACCCTGACCCCAACCCCAACATCCCTGTTGCACTGTTTACAGACGCCTCACATACCACAGCAGGTGCTGTATTACAACAGTTGGTAGAAGGTAAATGGCGTCCATTGGGATTTTCCTCCAAAAAATTCAAACCACCTGAAATCCGGTACAGCACCTTTGGGAGAGAATTGCTAGCAGTCTACCTTTCTGTTAAGCACTTCCGTTATTTCCTAGATGGTCGGCATTTCACAATTTTTATGGATCACAAACCTTTGATCCACTCCATGTTAACAAAAATCGACCATCACTCACCAAGAGAGGCACGTCAATTGACATTTATTGCAGAATTTACCACGGATATACGACATATCCATGGTTCAGAAAACCTAGTAGCCCTACACCCTTTCCCGAACAAACATACATACTTTAGAAGTTGTTCATGAGACTGTTACACTTGAACAACTCAAGTCAGCACAAGACAGCGATCCTGATTTTTACCAATTGCTGGAGAACCCCCTTTCTCTTTGTGTTCAGTCAGTGCCTGTACCTGTTTCCAATATATGCCTGATCTTTGATGTCTTGACGTCACAACCTTGACCAATGGTTCCTGTTTCACTTCATCGAGCCATTTTTAACCAACTCCACAAAATCGCACATTTAGGAATCGCTGCAACACAGAAACTTATAGCCCAGCGGTATGTGTGGCCTTCGATGAACAAAGATATAGCAGAGTGGACGCGTTCCTGCCTATGGTGCCAAAAAAAGCAAGGTCAATCGACATGTTGTTTCACTGGTTGGCAGCTGTGCACCACCGTCCGCTCGCTTCGAAAAAATACACATAGACCTTGTAGGACCATTACCTCCATCTAAGGGTCATCGGTACATCCTCACCTGTATTGACCGATTTACCCACTGGCCAGAGGCCATACCAGTTATGGACACTACAGCTGCTACCATTCCAACTGCTTTAATCCAACATTGGATTGCTTGTTTTGGTGTCCCTTCCACCATTACAGCTGACCAAGGCGCACAATTTGACTCACTTTTGTTTTCCCATTTCTGTGAAGCCCTTGGGGTAAGGCATATTCGTACGACATCTTACCACCCTGCCGCAAAAGGGCTGATTGAGTGGTTTCACAGACAGTTGAAAGCTTCCTTGAAGTCTACCGTGGACCCAACGCATTGGTCTGAACAACTTCCACTCATATTGCTTGGACTTCGATGTGCAGTAAAAGCAGATCTTCAGTCTTCTCCTGCTGAAGCTGTTTACTGGACTACCCTTTGCCTACCTGGCGATTTGTTCTCTGTCAAGCAATCCTCTGAATCTCCAATTGATTTTGTAAATCAGTTGCGTTCAAGAATGCACACACTATTATATGTTCCTCCTCGTCAGCCTCCTTCTCGTTCTATTTTTCGAACTCCAAAATTAGACGATGCTACCCATGTTTTCATTCGTCGTGGGGCGCTTTCTCATCCTTTGATACAACCCTATGATGGTCCATTTAAAATTTTACAGCGTCACAACAAATATTTCACTCTTTGCTTTAATGGACGTCAGGACAACGTGTCCATTGACCGTGTAAAACTGGCATTTTTCTCAGATCTAGATATTGAGCAACATTCTAGTCTCCCCAGTTCATCATCATCTCCAGACATTTTGTCTCACCTGCGTCCCCGCAATTCTCGCATGCATTTCGCTTCTCCTTTGGTTACCTCAATTCTAGCAAGGGGGTAGTGTGGTGAGATGACACACGTCATGTGCACAAGTACTGTGCTGATGTTGCACACGTCATGTGCACATCATTGGATGGCACATGTTATTCGTTTATTTGAATTTTGCATTTAAATTTGAATTTTTATATTGGCATTCGTTTTAATGGAAAAAGTTTGAATTTAATTCTCATTGAAGAATCAGTTGCTCTAAAAGTATTTTTACTATCGGACGCTCTCAACTTCATCTCTGATTATTAAGAATCCTATAAGTTTATGTAATTAGTAAAAGTTAAATAATAATTTATTACATCATTAAGTCTGCGTTGATTATAAAAATATTAATTTGACTTCGCCTTTGACTCGCGTCTCACATCACAAATACACATATATTTACAAATCGTGGTGGGACTACAGGACTAGAACCACCACAGGTCCAAAATGGAATCAATCTTCACTCTGAGGCAGATGATAGAAAAGTATATAGCGACTAAGGAAGATCTTCATACCATCTTTATCGACTTGAAGAAGGCTTACGAGTGTTCCACAACAGGTAGTTTGGGAGGTATAATGTAAAAGGGGAGGGTAGAAAAAGGGTTTATTCGAATAGTTTAAGATATGTATGATGTTTCCATTCCACAGCCAGGGTAAGAACACCTTGAAGAAAATACTGGGGGCTCTCCAGTGAAGGTTAGGGTGCACCAAGGTTCAGCACTAGGTTCAAACCCTTTCATTGTGGTTATGGATGAATGACTGACAGGAGCAGAAGAATGGACCCCTCAGTGCATGGCATTTGCTGACGAGCACTTTTCAACCGCACACTACAAGTAATTGCCTTCTATTTGCAGGTCATTTCCTTGTTTATGTGAAGTATGAACCCCCGAAAAATGGGTTCTAAGAAAGTTTTCGCTCATTAATAATGCAGTACCTTACTTTGTTTTTAAGTTGTTAGCAATTTTCACAATTTTTCGGGCAACCCGGAACGCATTTCACAACATAACATAGGAGTCTATTGCTAGGAGGCTATAACGTATCGCTGGAACGAATTACGTTCGTTAAGCGGGGTACCACTGTACTGCTAATACCCAAAAATCGTCGCATTAGTGTAGTGTCTGTGCAGTCTCTGCATTAGAACTACACAACGGACAGGCCTCTAATGACCTTGTAGTTGAAGGGCCCTAAAACACCAACGAGCAAACGATGCTGTCATAGACAGGAAAATTGTAATGATGACGTAATGTCCATAAATACAGTGGCTCCTGCAGTTTATTACTATGTCAGCAACGTGTACGTTGAATAATAATAAGTCCTGTCTTTTATTGATAAATTTCACCCTCATGCAAAAGTAGAATGCGATTGAAAGCCTGGTAACTAACATTAGTCAAACGACCATTAATCGTTTGTTAACGCCTTTCCACCATTATTTAGTTATTTATCATACCTTGGCATCAATTTGTATTTCCTCCTCTTAGAATTCAACCGTTTAATATCCAGCCTCAGTTCCATATACAGGGTCCTGGGTACGTGCGTCAGTTGTTGCAGGTTCGATTCTGAACGAGACTAATGACTGCGTTTAGTTCAGCAAAATACTTCCAGTCTCCCCCTCCCCTGGCAACAATAAGCGAGATTGTCACCGCAACCCTGTATTTGTCTGGAGTAGAATAGGCACACTATCGGTGTAGGCTCATCACTGAAGTGACCGTAAACAAACGCCTATCCGCATGTTAGCCATGTGTGGAGACCCGAATCCCTAAGAAAAGCGGATCCCCTGCTATGTCTTTGGGCCTCCCCACACTGATGAGGTGGCTCTGACACATCCTGGGCTAAGGTTGCGACCTGCAGTCTCCAATACGTCACTTTGGCCCCGGCTTACAGGGAAACCGGGCGGCCAGGCGGATACACGGTCTGGTCAATCGGTCAGGGGCGTAGTGGCGAATGCCATGTAGAGTTACTGTAAGTGAACTGGCAGTCAACCCCGATGCCATTGGTCTGGTACTCGGGGCTATGTCACCCTTGCAGTTTTCGTGCCCAAACAACCTTGGCGACCAGATTGGGCGTCCCCTTGTTGGGCTTCGTGGGGGTGAGGCCTGCAGGCAGGGAATTATACTCCACCAAAAATTTGGCGGGAAATCAGGCTGGGGGCCTCTACAAATAACCCCACCATTTTGACTCCTTCATGTTTGTTTATAGGTGTTTTAGGGCCCTTCAACTACAAAGTCATTTGAGCCCCGTCCACATCAGAGTTCTTATGCAGAGACTGTACAGACACTACACTAGTGTGCGATTTTTTTGGGTATTAACAGTACTCAGTTTTCCCAAGCGGGCCACCCATGTCAGTACTAGCTGGGGTTGCGCTGCTTAACTTCAGTGATCAGACGAGAACTGTTGTGTCCAACGCAATTCACCGCTCTCTTGACTTCTTCCTCTTCTTCTTCTGGTAACCCGTGTGTTTTGTGTTGAGCCAGAAGACGGTGGGCACGACCGCATTCAACCGATTGGGACCAGTGCCATCACTCTGATGGAGACTAGTGCAGCTCCAATTAAGCGGCCGAGTTTCCCCAGTAAACCCACTGGACCGGGAAATGCATCTGTGGCACCTTCTGTATCGGCACCAGCCCTTAACAAGAGGCAACATCCTCTTTTTCTTAAGGTGCAGGGCTCCACTGCCAATGCAAAGCGCGATCCTGCACCTAAGGAGGTCTTAGGTGCAGTCAAATCAACTGACACACCTTGTTCTTATCCTCCCTAGTGCAGCCTTAGGGAAGACGTCACCCTTCCTTATCGCCAATGCCATCAAGGGCTTTGCCATTGACGTTACTTCAGTCAAGAAACTGTGCAATGGCACCTTCTTGGTGGAGGCATCTGCCCCTCCCCCCAATCAGATCGAAGCGCTGTTGAAAATGTGGAAGCTCAGTGACTTCCCCGTGGTTGTGGAGCACCCGGGGCACTGCACCACCCCGACTGGCTCATAGGTCGGTCCATGCCCCGACCTACGTGATGAAGGCGAGAAGAAACTAGCGGCGGATCTGAGGAACCAGGGTGTTGTGACTGTCTACCATAATGTGGTCCTACGTGACGGAGAGTCCCGCCCTTCTTTCGCCTTGGTGTTGACATTTGGTCGTCCTTTGTTGACCTTTGGTCGGTGCCCCGACTGGCCTATCTTTGCCCCACCCCCAATAGTAGTGGTACCAGCCACCTCAATCTACTCCTAATATACCCGTTCCTAATTTTATCAGCTTTTGACGCCCCACTCATGGACCACAGCGTTTGCATCTCAGCTACTTGCATGCTATTTACACAGTACATGGCTCTTCCTCACTGCCCAACACTCTGCTCCATGTAGCGTAGCAGGCCTAACCACTGCCTTATAAAACATCCTTTTCAAATTTCTTAGTTATATTTTGAGACATTTAAAGCTTTTTTTATTTTTCAAATTAAAATATTTTAAAATTAATTTAATAAATTGATTTTACAATAACACAGGGCTGTATCTTGAAAAAAGAATTTTCTGATGATTGCAAGAATTCAGCTGATTCTGAATCGTTTTTGGCTGCTGATTTGAAATATGGGTTTAGTTTTTCTCAGGCACGTACAGATTTTTCTCAAATCGCTAATAATTACTTCAACTTACATGAATTTTGATTGATTTCTTGGAAATATTATTACACAAAAGCATCTCCTTAAATTATAATAGTTTGAAGAGGAATGTTAAAAAACAATATTTAGTCAGATTTCTTGGACTTAAAGAAAATGGATTGGTGAAGAATGGATTTGAAGTACTTTTATTCTACTTCAAACTTCCTTTTCTTCCTCCCCCTTCAAACATTTTGGAAGTTTCTTCCACTCAACACCTTTTTCACACTTTCAAAAGACTCTGTTAGCTGGACAGAATAAACTGAAAAAGTATTGACTTTAAACTTTTTTGGAGGAGTCAGTGCAGAGCCGCCACTCAGAAGCAGCATTGGTTGTACCCTCCTAGGAGGGACTAGCTGAACCAATGGGCACAAATTTTTCAGGTTTGACTACTGGCGAACAAGGCTTGATGTGTGCGTAGGGTTAGGTTACAACGTAACTCCTAACTTTTCCTGCCTACTGCAGGGTCGGGTACCTATCTTGTCCTTCTGAATAGACATAAGGGCTATATATTAGAGAGTGCTTTACCACTGCCGGTTGCCGACAAAGCTGTAACCCCTGTGCTTATTTATCGTCGGCCTACTATTATTTGGGGCATTCCTCGGACGCCAAAGGGCGTCATCGACCCGCTGCAGGGAGCGGCGAGTTGCGTTGGACACACCAGTTCTCGTCTGATCACTGAAGTTAAGCAACGCAAGCCCAGTTAGTACTGACATGGGTGGTCGCTCGGGAAAGCTGGGTACTGCTAATACCCAATAATCGTCGCATTAGTGTAGTGTCTGTGCAGTATATGCATTAGAACTATGCAGTGGACGGGTCTCTAATGACCTTGTAGTTGACGGGACCTTAAACTCCAACAACAAAACAAAATCGACCCGTTGCATTGTAGAAAGGATATTTTTAGGTCCAAATGTCGTCGTACACCACACGTGGCTTGAATTTTACTTCTCATCCGAAAGAAGGCAACACTCGGGCCTCTCTCGGGGCCAACCCGCCAGTATTGAACCACGAACTACTGACGAAGTTACCGAGCGTGCTACCCACTGCGCCACCGAGGCGGGTTTTTGCGTATGATTAGGTTACAACTTCTATATTTTTTTTGGCGTTTGTGTGCCCCTAAATTAATCGTTATTAGTTTGCCGCCAAATTTTTAAATTATTAGAAGTGTGCCGTGACGAAAAATGGTTGAGAATCACTGGGATAGTTGATGAAGCCGAATATTTGGAAACTCTAGATACAACCCCACCATGATGTGACTGTACTTCTAGGCCCTAATGACCATTGATGTCGACGGACCCAACAAACTTTACACAATGAGACTGCTGACTGAATGACTCGCTCAACTCGTGCATAAGGCCCTTAAGCTACTCGTACACGGTGCAACTTTTGTGGCGTGCAATTTTGAGTTCTGGAACTTTAACCTTAACCTCCCCCTGGATCCGCCCATGGTCTCCCCTATTCCAGATGTCCCCAACCACCTGCTGTCCTATAATGTACCGGATTAGTTTCTCCTCCCCCTTCGCATCACATGCACATACCACCTCAACCTATTTTCTCTCATCATCTCCGCAATGTTGCCCACCCGGAAGCTACCTGTAACGAACTCGTTGCGGACCCTGTCAGCACGCGATACCCCACTCAGAGTTCAGGATATGCATGATGGTTCAATGGTCAGGGTAGGGAGACCTTGGGGAAATACTGGGGGCTTCCCAGTGAACGTTGGAGTACATCAAGGTTCAGCACTAAGTCCATACCTTTTCATTCTGGTTATGGACGAGCTGCTGTCGGGAGTAGGAGAATGGGCCCCTCGATGCATGGTATTTGCCGACGATATTGGTAAACTTATTGACTCCAGAGATGAAGTAGAGACGGGCCTAAACGATATTAGAGAGGCGGTAGAAAAGGTAGGGATAAGATAAACATGAAGAAGACAATATTTAGCTTTCAAGTAGGAAGGAGAGGAAAATGGTGGTGACTGTTCAGGAATGCAGGTAGTTGAGAGAACGCGGGGCAGGGGCAGACTAAAGCAGACGTGGGAGTAGGTTGTACATAAGGATATGGTAGTGTGTGGGGTTGACGGGGACCTGGTGGGAGATAGACGGGAGCGGAGGGCTAGAACTCGTAAACCCAACCCTGCCACAGGCGGGAATATCGGTATAATGATGATGAAGATTATCTGTATCATCCAATGTTTCCATTTACTTCCACAGAAATAAACTGCAGGTTGCAAAACAATTGATTACATATGATTTTTCTCAATAGGCGCAACAAACACTGTGAAAGAGTGGCATGATAGCAAAGTTGCGCACAACACAAAATCAAACATGTTCGATTTTCTTTCAGATGGCGTAACTTTGTGTTTTTCTCTGTTTACACGATGCAATCTCGAAAGTTGCATGCAACATAAAAATTGGCGCGAGAATGAGTTGCACATTCAATTTTCATGAGTTGCACTTGAGTTTACACAGTGCAACTGTGTGGCATGTGCAAGTTTTTGTGTTGCACGCCATAAAAATTGCACCGTGTACGAGTAGCTTTAGTCCACTGCCACTCGACTGAAAAATAATTGAATTTTAGTTCCTTTTTAGTCGCATGCTTGTCTGACTCAGGTTAACGATATGGACTTCTCCCATCAATGAAACTGCAACGCAATGTAAAAGCAACTGGTTGGAAACGTGTTGCGTCGCAACTGAGCATGTCAGTTTCATTGCAACTGTCAAGCAGTTCGCACCGTTTCGCACAATGCTCTCTTCATCTGAACCGCTTGTCATCATAAGTGCAACTATTGCCAAAGAGTTGCATCTGTGGTCGAAAGTGACATTGCAATTAACTTTAGTTGCATTGCATTTTAGTTGAGTTACACTTGCAGTTGCGTTGCAGCAGTGGGCGAAGGGCCTTAGTCAACTGTCTCCCCAGCGCCACATACCGCCTGTGCCACGTCTTCTGTCACCGGAACGACACTGTTGCGCGTGCCTGCTCACCAACACAGTCATTTGTGGAAGAGCCGCATTCAAGGGGCCAATGAGCCGCAGTTTGCCGACCGCTGATTGCCATTGTGACCCACAGTAGGACAAAATTGGGTCCCTAACCCTGCCTTCGGTGGGAAAAAAATTAGTAGTTTGTTATGAAAAGGCTACTTTTACATGTTGGTGATGCCACGCAGGCTTACTTGCAATTTGTGATAAATGGTTTCTGCAAGCTAAACGTTACGTCTCGGCTAGGATCGCTCCTTCAATCATAGATTTACGAGGTTCAGGTTTGCTATTCGCTGTATTACTGAGACAGACTTCGGTATTTTAAGTCCTTATTTCAACCTGAAGCTAGAGTTAGCACCTTAGCAATGATTCCCCTACCAAACTGAAACACTCCCGGGATCCACTGGAATATAGCGTGGTAACTCTGGAGATTGGGCTGAGACTGTTTTGTTTTTATTCAGAGCGCACCCAACCCCTGAAGGGAGTCTGCCGTTTTTTATATGAAGGTGACAGTTATTGGGAGTGGTGAAGTAGTACAACTGACAGTTAGTTTTTCAAATGGCAAACTGAAATAAACAGCATTCATTCCGTCAGTCTTGACGACAAAAAATGCTCCTGAAGGCAAAACGATAAGCGCCTTTCAGTACCCGAATTACAAAAGTGACGTGATTAATAATTCAGAAAACAGTCCTAATAGGAATTCCAACTCATTCATGTGGTCTTCCCGCCCTCCAACAGTGAACAACGTAATACTAGCAACGGGGTATATCTACAACAACTGTCACAATTCGAATTTATAAACGGTAAATTAATTCATTTCCGTGCTTATAGGGCGTTTATTTATTCTTGGCGTGATAGTTTAATTTAGTTACTCAAAATAAAAAAAACGTCATCAGCTTAAAATGCAATGTCTTTATAGCTCTGTGACGTAGGAACTTGTATAACTGTAATTACAAATCCAATGCCAAAAATGGATTACCTGCCATCTAATCCTGAAATGATATTTTCACCCTCACCAACCAAGTCATCCTCATTTCCGATCTAATTGGGAGCGGCAAATTGCGTTGGACACACCAGTTCTCGTCTGATCACTGAAGTTAATAAACGCAACCCCAGCAAGTACTGACATGGGTGGTCGCTTCGGAGAACTAGGTACCGCTAATACCCCAGAATCGTCGCATTAGTGTAGTGTCTGTGCAATCTCTGCATTAGAACTATGCAGTGGACGAAGCTCTAATGACCTTGTAGTTGAAGGGCCCTAAAACACCAACGAACTGAAAATTGTTCTAATAGGGTATTTGAAAAAGGCGGTCCAGTGAAGGGTTAAGGTCCAAATTTAAGTTTCCCACTAAAACGGTCTTTTCAGTAATAGGTCACCTCTGACGTCAGTCCTCAGTAGTCAGGGGTCTTTACAAGAAACATAGTTGCTTTTTTGTCAGTTTCTGAATATGTATGATTGATACGTTTTATATAAAATATTTAACACAATGAATTCAAAAAGTTATAAGTGGTGTGTAGTGCCTCAGTGTACAAACACATCATTAAAATCGCCTGAAAAGTTATTTCTTTATGTGCCCAATAACAAAAACGATCGGTATAAATGGCTACAACTTGCTAGAAGAGATCCACATTTATCCACCATGTCTTCAATATATTTTTGTGAAGATCATTTTGATGTGAGTTGCAATGTTTAATTTTTACGTTTTTGTGGTTAAACCTAGATTACAAAACCCAAATCTGTGTCACACTGCCACAAAACAGTAGTCATTTTGACTACCCTTTTGTTTAATAATTTTTAAAGGGAAATTTTAACTCAAATGAACAGTTTTGATTATCACATGATAAAAACACAAATGAAAATTAAATTCACATAAAAAGTAGAATTTCTGGCATTCAATACAACAATCACTGTGGTGTTCTCTGCATATGGCATTGAAGTCTAGAATTAGGAATGAGTATATTACAGGGAACTTGGGGTGGGGAAAACCATGGAAAAAATGAGGGAGAATAGATTGAGGTGTCATGGACATGCAAGGGGTCCATTCCAGTAATGCAGGGGGTTGGAAGTACCCAGGATGGGGGGCAGAAGCAGACATGGGAGCAGGTTGTCCATAAGGATATGGCAGTCTATGGTATGGTCAGGGACCTGGTGGGAGATAGGCGGAAGTAGAGATCTAGAAGGGTCTCTAATGACCTTATAGTTTTGGGACCTTAAACACCAACAAACAAACAAGCAATCTAGAAACCCCAGACCCAACCATGCCACAAGGGCACATAAAAAGAAAAACTTGTACTTTTAAAATGGAAGTGCAGTTGCTCACAGAACAGCTAACACCAATTAGTGCACCTGAATAACAACTGCATACAGGAAATAAAAAAATATCATTATCTAGTTGAAATTGACTAATACTTAGAAAAGTTAACAAAAGTAAAATTACTAAATGTTTAAAACTTAAAACCTTTAATTTTTGTCATCCAGGGTAGTCTGGGAGACTCCTGTTCCATAATCTGCAGAATTTTATTTTTACATATGTTGTTACAAAACAGTAGTCTACAGGACTACCAACTGCATGTAACTAATAAAGTAAAAGTAAAAATATAGAAATTATCATGCATTTGTTCTTCTGTGGGATAGTTAGGAGAGTACACAAAGGCACAGGATTCTAAATTTTCCACTTCTATTAAAACCATCAATTTTCAACATATAGGGTAGTCAAAAAGATTACTGTTTTGTGATCTAGGGTTAAAAAACTTAGTGACTGTGAGTTAATTTTTCCTTAGTTTTTCAATATATATTAATAATTTTATTGCTATTTAAGTTACCAAATGACATGGAAAATTTTTACTATATTTAAGTTGCAAAAAAGGTAATAAAAACTAAAGCAGTAAAGTTTATAATATACAAAAGCAATGCCACGTTGAAAACCTACACTTGTCTTTGAAAATACTGAGGTGTGACGTCATTCACCCTGATTGGCGTTTGCCTCCATGTGACCATGACGTCATGACTGCGTCGCTTGTTTCAACTAGCGTATTGTGAAAGTCATGTTCCCGTTATTTCTTTTGCTCACTTTTAACCCCCTTTCACGTTTTCCATCGCTGTCCTAAGGCGGCTTTCACACCAAAGATGCAAGAGACAAGACATGTGCCTCCTGGATGCAGGAGGCATGCGTCTTCGAACACCAACACATATAAAGCGACGACGTCTTTCACACCGAAATGACATGTGCAGCTTACGTCCTGGAAGCATGAGGCACATGTTCCTTGAAAACCGGTTGGTTGGTTTTATGCTTCTTGCCTCTTTGCCTTTTTGGTCAGCGTGTGATTCCCCTGTATTAGAAGATTTGCTCTATTGCGTTGAACACACCAGTTCTTGCCTGATCGCTGAGGTTAAGCAACGCACCCAGTTAGTACTTACATGGGTGTTCGTGTGAGAACACCGGGTATTTCAAATACCCAAAAATCATTGCAACAGCGTAGGGTCTGTGCAGACCGCATTAGAACTATGCAGTGGACGGGGCTCTAATGAACCTTGTGGTTGAAGGACCCTTAAACACTAACAAATCAATGAAATTCTGAATTAGCACATGCGCTTTCCAATGTGTAGGGAGGGATGAATCCGAAACATGTTACCTCACAATCAACAATGTGACACAACATTTGTTGCTGCCTTCGAGGAGTACCAGGCTCTGTATGACACTGCATCTTATTGCAACCAGAATGCGCATGTGCGAGCAACCAGAATGCGCATGTGCGAGCATGGAAGGGCCCCTTTCATAAAGAAAAGGTGGGGAACAGCTTAGTGATTTGGACACACCAGTTAGTACTGACATGGGTGGCCTTTTGGGAGCTGGAAATCTGGGTACCAGTTATAGTCAAAAATCGTCGCATTAGTGGAGTGTCTGTGTACTCTGCGTCAGAAGTGGAAAGGGCCCTAAAACACCAACGAACAGATCAAATTCATAAAAAAATATAGAATATTAATAAAAAAAATTATTTTTATTCTGATTTCTATATATCTGTCAGGTAGAAGCGGACAGAAGATGGAGGCTGCATATGCCTCTTTGGTGTGAAGCATGTTTCTCCAAGAAAAAGACACTAATGCCTCCTGCATCCAGGAGGCACATGTCTTGTCTCTTGCATCTTTGGTGTGAAAGCCGCCTAAGGTTATTCACCCACTTTAATACACTCTTAGGCCTCGTTACACTCCCTCATTTATCGCGGGAAATGGGTTCCAAGGCAAGCCGCAGTAACTGAATTTCCGCAAAGTAGGGACACCATATTTATTTAATTATTTATCGCGGATTTGGACGTGTTAACAACCCTCCCTGCACTGTTTACAACCCAGCCTTTACTCTATTAATATAAGAAGGTGTATCCGTAGTAGTAGGAACTGGATCTTTTTTCGAGGCTGCAAAAACATTATGATTGGCAGTTACTGCTGCTGCTTCTTTTCCCGGTCGAAGAGCAGTTTGTAGGCGGTCATGACTTCATCGACCTCGTTGGAAAATTGGCGCTATTGAGCCATATCATCATCCCATTCCTGTGACTGCTCTTGCAGATCCTTAAGGTTCCGCCACACAACGCGATCTGTCACAGCAGGCAGCAAACACGCGGTCGTTGCAATGGTCCATGAATAGTGCAGCGAAATTGCATTGAACACACGAGTTCTCGTGAGATCACTGAAGTTAAGCAACGCAAACCTACGTTAGTACCAACATGGGTGGTTTGTAGAGAACGTTAGGTGCTGCAAAATTTCTCCCCTCCTACATCCCCTACACCTACTTCCTCCTCTCCCGCGAGCTGCCTCCTACGGGTTCGGCCTGTTATGGCTGCTTGGCCTATTCCCCAACCCGTTAGTGTAGCATAGACCGTCAGCAAATGGGAACGCCACATGGGGCGTGATAATTTTGTCAACGATCCACATTCTTTGCCAAACTGGTCGCACGACAAATTTGTAATTTTGTATATCTGGATTACTGCCTGCTGCAATCAAGAATACATCACTGCGACAGATCACCTTCTGTGAGACGGTTGTAATGCAATTTTGTGGGGTGCATTTAGATCGCTCTCTTGTGGAGATCAGAGATTGCGGCCCGCTGCGACAGATCGTGTTCTCTGTAGCCGAGACTTTAGCCAGTTTGTAGATCTCGGCGAGCCGTTCCAAAGTCAAACCAGTTGGAGAGACAACTTCTTCTCTTTCTTACTGTGTTCAGCACAAAGAAACCGCAAAAAATCATACAAACTACAGCGTAAAGTTCGGTGTACACTTTGCATGTTTGGCCCTTTTCACGCGTAGCGTAAGACTTGTCGTCATGCGTGTGACGACAAAATGACGTAAGGACAGCAGCGCACGCTCCGCCCCATGCCTTTGAAAGTGAACCCTGGCTGAGTTTCTAAATTACCCGAGTCAAACTCGAGTTACTCCGGAGTCACTCCAAAGCGTTCCTAAATGGCTTACCACAGTATATACAGTATGCGCACTCCCATGTTAATCGTACTAAAGTTTTTATACACTAGCGCACGTAATGGCAAGGAAGTAAAAACTATACATATTATATATATTTCAATGGAGTATGCCCAACTCCTGCATTATTATTACATGAAATTTAATTAAAAAAGAACTCAATCTAACAAAATGCCATTGTGCAGTAAATTTCATGTATACAAAGTAATAACAAGTGACAATATGAAATTTTTCTATAAACTCCTTAAACTCAAACTTTAAACTCAAAATTTAAACTCAAACTTTTAAACTCAAACTCATACTCAAACCTTTTAAACTTGTAACTTTTTGATAATTTTTTTTTTCACTTTCACATGTGTTGTATTGACATTACATTGATATAACTCATTGGATTAAAACCTCTATGGTTACTACAATCTTGGACATCCATCCTATACCAGTGGTGGCAAAACGTTTTTGAAGACGGGTCACAATAACACAAAAGAAAACCAAGAATTCGTCCACGGGTCAAATGCAAGCACTATTCAATTTTATGAATAAAAATAAGTTATTGTTAATAGTGAATAATGTTTATTAAAGGAGGGAATAGAGAACATCATCTAACTTTTATTACACCTTTAACATCATCTCATTAACCCTTAAGTAGGCGCGTGGGGTCACAGCCAATTCAAATGCAATAAAAAAATAGAATGCATTATTTTTCAAACCTGCCATACCCAGTAGCTTCATATTTTCGATTGCCATTTCTAATTCTGTGGGGCTTTAGCTGGTAAAACATGCAGAAATGCAGTTTTTAGTGATTTTGACCCCATGCGCTCACTTACGTAACTTTCCATCTCTATGGGATTTTTCATGTAATGCAGGATTTTCATGATTTTACATTTTATTTTTCCATTGAATTTCGCAAACATGCACTTGAAAATTAGGTTTTTTTTTAGCTATTTTGATAATTTTGTAGTGAAATTTCATCTCTTCATTAAAATAGTAAACATTGTGTATTATTATTTGCAGCTGTTATTTTTCAAAAACACTTGGTTAATTTAATATTCATAAATAAATTTTGGGTCAATATGACCCCATGCGCCCAATTGTGTGATTTTCTTAGTGCGCCTACTTAAGGGTTAACACTCGGGCCACTTAAAATTGCACGGTGGGTTGCAGGTTCCCCACCACTGTCCTATACAGTTCCTAGTTCATTTTGTGTATTGAACAAGCATTCATTATGTGAAACAAGTTCGTTATGCGATACTCCCGTGCTTTTTTTGACTTTGTTTGTTACAGCGGACATTCGTTATACGAGGCGTTCATTAAGCAGGGTACCGCTGTACCGAGAAGAGAGGAAAGCTTCTGTTGGGCTCTTACCAGCAAAATAGGGGAGTTAGTAAACACCCTAAAGCGAAGGAGAATCCAGGTTGCTTTTTTACAGGGTTACAAACTTATATATTCAGCTAGTGAAGAGGGACAAAATGGGGTGGGCATAGTATTAGACAGGGAGCTGCATCAAGGAGTCTTAGTAAAGAGAATTAATAGTAGGATATTGTTAGTCACAGTGATATGGCAAGGCGTGGTGCTCCACCTTATCAGTGCTTATGCCCCCCAGGCAGGTCTGAATGTACCCACAAAGGTGGGCTTCTGGACAGACTTTGAGGACCTGGTGCACTCACTAATGGCTGAGGCAGGGAAGCTCCATGGGAATGGGTGCTTAGTTATTGGTGGGGACTTTAATGGCCATGTAGGCAAGGAAAACCAGGGTTATGGGGTTATGGAACAGTTAGCTTGGAAGGGCAGTGCATCCTTGACACAGCTAATGCACTTGGACTTGCATTGGCAAACACATGGTTTAGGAAGAGGGACAAGCTCCTAATCGCATTCCAGTCACCACAAGGGACGTCACAGATAGATTTATTCATGGTTGGAGGGCAGCATATAGCAGGGGTTCATGATTGCTGGGTGCTCCCCAGTGAACATTTCCAAAAAGAATGTGGCCATAGACTCCTTATGCCAGGAGTCTAAGAACCAATATAGACAGTCCAAGTCAAAGGCAAGGAAAATCATTGCACTGGCCAAGCACCAGAAATATGAGTCCCTCTATGAGCAGCTAGGAACAAAGGAGGGGGAGAGAGAAGTTTTCAAACTGGCCAAGGCTAGAGATAGGGGAGGGGGAACCCACCATATATCCTGCAGCAGCTGGGGCAGTGGATTGTGTAACAGAGGAGGAAGTACCTTGGGTACTTCTGAAGATGAAAGGCCTGAAAAGCTGTCGGTCCTTATGGAATCCCCATTGCAGTATGGCACTGCTTAGGGGAGACAGGTACCAAGTGGCGAGGGTAACTTTTCAGCAGAATAGCGAGTCGGGATAGAATGCCATCAGAATAGCGGGAGAGTTGGATAGTACCGCTCTTCAAGGGCAAAGGGGATGTCCAAGATTGCAGTAACTATAGAGGTATAACGCTTATGAGCCACTCTATGAAACTATGGGGGAGATTATTCGAATGTCGCCTAAGCGATAGAACCAGCATCCGGGGAAATCAGTTTGGATTCATGCGAGGGAGGTCTACCGTGGAGCACATCAGAAAAGTCGGTCACAGCAGAGAACAGATAAAGAAGGGACTAAACGACATTAGAGGATCAATAGAAATGGGAGGGCTAAGGATAGACATGAAGATGGCAGAGTACTTAGCTTTCAATTGGGAAGGACAGGCAACAAACGGTGACGTTCATTGAAGGGGCGAACTGGTGAAAAAGGTTCAAGAGGTAAGGTACTTAGGATCTAATTTCCAAAGCAATGCGGAGATAGGTGCTGATGTGACCCAAAGAATCATTGGGGGTGGCTGAAGTGGAGACAGGGAAGTGGGGTCTTTTGTGATAGGAGGGTCCCAATCAAGTTGAAAGGAAGGATCTACAGGGCAGCGGTTAGACCAGCTATGCTACATGGGTCCGAGTGTTGGGCAGTGAGGAAGAGCCACATCCATAGAATGCAAGTTGCTGAGATGCGAATGCTGCATTATATGAGTGGTGTATCGAGAGCTGATAGAATTAGGAACAAGTATGTCAGAGGCAGCCTGGGGGTGAATAGACTGAGCCATGAGGGAGAATAGACTGAGATGGTATGGACCCATGATTAGAAGAGTGGACAATGACCTAGTTAGGGCTATACCAGGTTTGCAGGTGGTTAGTAGTACCCGGGGCAAGGGGAGACCGAAGCTGACGTGGGAGCAGGTTGTCTGAAAGGATATGGCGGTGTGTGGGGTGGACGGTGACCTTGGGAGATAGACGGGAGTGGAGGGCCAGAACCTGCAGACCCGACCCTGCCTCAGGCGGGATAAGGATGTGATGATAATGATGATCATGTGAGGGTTAAGAGGGTTGAGATCCAGAAGTTCCTTGGAATTATTCTAAATACTGTGGTCGCCTGGAGGGAGCACACTGACAAATTGATTGGGAATACTGGGCATGCCCTCCGTTTGTTTAGTAGAGTCCTAGGGGGCAGCACAAAGGAAAGTTTTTCACTGGTATGGCCAATTGTAGATTATTGTAGTCCAATATGGTATCCCTTTTAGGCAAGGTTTATCTTGGGAAATTTAAGTGATTCAAAGGAGGGCAGCAAGAATTGTGTTACATCACTTCTCTCAAAAATCTTCTAGCTGTATCCTAGAAGGCCTACCTAGGACTAATAGCTGGCCAGTGACAATAGGTAGGCTAAAGTACAGCCAGATTTCTTTCATACTGTAGGTCATTTACTGCTTTATTGACAACTGTCACTCATCATCATCATCTCATCCTTCTCCTGCCTGAGCAGGGTCGGGTCTGCGGGTTCTAATCCTCCACTCCCTCCTATCCTCCACCAAGTCCCTCTCCACCCCACAGGCCTCCATGTCCTTTTGCACCACCTGCTCCCACATCCGTTTTGGTCTTCCTCTACCTCTGGTGCCCCCAATTACCTTCAGTCCCACAATAGACCTAGTAAGCTCCTCCTCACCCGTCCTCATCACATGCCCATACCACCTATTCTCTCTCATCTTTTCTGCAATATCTCGCACCCCGAAGCTACTTCTAAAGTAATCGTTTCCAATTCTATCAGCTCGCGACACCCCACTCATGTAGCATAGCATTCGCATCTCAGCCACTTGCATTTGCTTTTCATGGTTCTTCCTAACTGCCCAACACTCTGATCCATACAGCATAGCTGGCCTAACAACGGTTCTGTAAACTTTGCCCTTTAGCTTTATTGGGACTCAGCGGTCACACAAGACCCCACTTGCCTGTCTCCACTTCAGCCATCCTGCATTAATGCTATGGGTCACATCAGAATCTATTTCCCCATTGCTCTGGACAACTGATCCAAGATAGCGGAACTCTTGCACCACTGGAACCCCCACTCCCCCACAATGAATCTCACCCCCTTGCCCATGACCACTAAAATTGAAGGGAGCGGCGAGTTGCGTTCTCGTCTGATCCCTGAAGTTAAGCAGCGCAAGCCCAGTTAGTACTGACATGGGTGGTCGCTCGGGAAAGCTGGGTACTGCTAATACCCAATAATCGTCACATTAGTGTAGTGTCTGTGCAGTATATCCATTAGAACTATACAGTGGACGGGTCTCTAATGACCTCTTAGTTGACGGGATCTTAAACTCCAACAAACAACAACAACTAAAATTGAAAGCTAGGTACTCAGTCTTCTTCATGTTCACCCTAAGGCCCCCTCCTTCCATTGCTGTCTTAATTTCTTGTAGGCCCTTTTGTGCATCTTCCCTGGACTCCTCAAGCCTTCCCACATCATCTGCAAATACCAGACACTAGGGGGCCTATTCCCCAATTCCCGTCAGCAGCTCATCCATTACTAGAGTGAATAAGTATGGGCTAAGTGCTGACCCTTGATGCACGCCCACCTGCACAATGAAGCTAGCAGTGTTTCCCCATGCTGTCCTCACCCTAGTGATGGAACCTTTGTACATATCCTGCAGTATCCTAATGTGGCCTTCATCAACCCCTTTCTTTCTCAAAACATTCCACACAACCTGTCTTGGGACACTATCATATGCTTTCTCCAGGTCAATGAATACTGCATGAAGGTCCTTCTTTGCTGCTCTATGCTTTTCTGTCATCTGTCATAGAATACAGATTGGTTCCATGGTGGACCTACCAGGCATAAACCCAAATTGGTTCCCCCGGACACTGGTTTGGTCTCTGAGGCAACGTTCTATGACTCGCTCCCACAGCTTCATAGAATGGCTCATCAGCTTTATGCCCCTATAGTTTCCACAGTCCTGGGCATCACCTTTGCCCTTGAACAGTGGAACTATCCAGCTCTCTCGCCATGCAGATGGCATCTCATCACCATCTGCTATTTTATTGAAGAGCTTCCCTAGACATGTAATACCAGTGGTCCCCAAGATGTGCCAAACATCCATTGGGATGCTATCAGGGCCTACTGCTTTTTGACTTTTCATCTTTTGAAGGGCCTTGGACTATCTCATCTGCCCTCACCCTGTCCACTGCCTGTGGAGTTATTGGGTTGCTGTCTGTGCCCATTGCACAGGTGGCAGAATTTAAGAGGCCACAGTAGTATTCCTCCCACCTTTTGACTACCTGTGCAGGTTGGAAAAGGGCCCTACCATTGGCATCCTTGACCATTATAGCCCTGGTAATGTCCTTACTAGTTCTATCCCTTGTCTTGGCCAGTCTAAAAATGGCTTTCTCTCCTTCCTGTGTCCCCAACTTTTCATATAGGGCCTCATACTTCTGGTGTTTGGCCAGGGCAATGGTCCTCCAGGCGTTTTTCCTTGCCTGAATATATTCTGTCTTTGAAACCTGATCCCCTATTTCCCTCCATCTATGGAAAGTTGCCTTCTTCAGTTTGATGGCATTTTCCACTTCCTCATTCCACCACCATGTCTGCCTACCCTGGTAGGTGCCACCTATTCTACCCATACCTAGCAATGTCTCTCCACATTTCCTAATCTTCCTAGCAACCCTGTCCCACATGGCATTAGCTGACCTCTCCCAGTCCCAGTCTACCTGACTGCAAACCTGCTGCCGAAATTCATCTGCCATGGTGGTCAACTTCCACCACCTAATGACTGGTTCTCCTTTCCATGTATGTTTCTTAACTATCCCCTTAATAAGTAGTTCTGTCATCAGCAGCTTGTGGCCACTGCTCTTCTGAAAATCTTCACTGGGTAATGCCCAGCAATCCTGGATCTCTGTCCTGTGTTGCTTCCCACCATGAAAAAGTCTATCTGTGACCTCCCCTGTGGTGACTGGAAAGTGATTAGATGCTTTTTCCTCTTCCTGAACCATGTATTGGCCAATGCAAGGCCATGAGCTCTTGCTGTCTCGAGGACCTTCTGCCCCTGTGGGTTGATTTTCCCATACCCACATCCCCCATGTACTTCCTCATAACCCAGTCCAACCTTTCCAACATGTGCATTAAAGTCACCCCCAATAATTAGTCTCTCATTTCCCTTGCCCTGACTAATGGTGGTGACTACTGACTGTACCACCTCATCAAAATCATTCCAAAAGTCTGCTTTGAGTGTTTCACCTAGGTCTGGTTGGGGGCATATACATTTATGAGGTGGAGCACTATACCCTGCCAATTCGCTATTTAATACAATGCCCACCCCATTTTGTCCCTCTACACTGCCTGCATAGATCAGTTTGAATCCCTCGCGAAGAGCCCTTGATCGATTCCCCTTCCACCTGGTCTCTTGGAGGAATGCCACACTGATCTTCCTATGCTTTTGTGTCTCAACTAATTCTCCAGTTTTCCCTGAGAGGGACCCCACATTCCATGACCCTAGTCTCAGTCTAGCCTCCTTATCTGACATGACAGCTCTGACTGAGGGCACCCCAGTCAGGCACCCAGAACCCACAGCATTAGTAGCAGGGCTACCTGTGGGGGGGGGTGCCGTCCTACCCCACAGGAGACACTCATAAGTGATCTTAACATCGCCAAGTGAGCAGAGGTCTCACACTCACCTGGCGGTCACTCTCCCCAGCATACACCTGACAAACAAGGAAAGACCTTGTATGCTACATACACAGAAAACAGCCCAACAAACCAATACCCAACCTCAATAAACCATATACAGACAAATGATTAGTAAAAAATGGACAACAGACAGCAAGACAACACAAAAATATTAACAATATTAACTAAAATCAAATTAGAATTAAAAAATTTAACTAATTAATTAATTTAAAGTATGAAAAAACTGCCATGCTGCAACGGGGTTGTGCTCTGCTGCCAAGCGCCACGTGCATCTGCTGGAGCAGACGACGTATGCCACACGAAGAGATCGGTGGGAAAGGACGTGAGGTTAGCCTCACAGACGCTTCCCCGACCAGATGTGCCCCACCTATGCCTGCAGCCCTACCTGTCCAGGAACTATAAGTTGACGCCTTGAAAAAGGCGGGGTTTTTTTCCCAAAAATAAATCAAGGAAAATATGCTTTGTGCACAAAATCACAGGACCACACAATAACCGGACCGTCACTGTGCCTATTGACAACTGTCACTAAAATTTTAAAAGAGGGGAATTACAAAAAAATTGTCATTTTCATGAACAGCATACAAAAATGGCTGTTCCACAGTGTTATTAGTCAAAGGCATCTAAGGGCATAATTGTTCCAGTTAATTATCATTTGCAACAATATATTAGAAAATAAAACAACCGTTTTTTTTTTACTTTAATAATCGCTTTTGTTATTTTAATATGTCACGTTGTAGACCAGTAGATTTACAGTCCAAGTTGGTAGAATGCAAGCTGCGCATGCGCAACTTTCAGGCATAAACGCTTCAAAATCAAAATAGTTTTGATTTTGGAAATGTGCATATTTTTACACTTGAAAGCTGCTTAAGCTCCCAAGTAGCATACAGAGAACGTTCATGTGTGCACCGGCGTAGTATGCCGGCTACAAATTCCCATCACCCCTCCCATCTACTTCTTAAGGATTCGTCTGTTAAGTAGATGTAAACCAATTTAGTATTAGTATATTAGAATTGGTATAGTATTTATTTGAATAGAACGCTCCATGAACAAGAAAAACCAGGCATACACTCATGGGGGCTGATAGCTAGCCTCATGATAGCGTCTTGCTTGTCAATTTTTTGGGTTAAAAGTGTTAACAGTTTACCATACTTGTCTAGATTCATATGTAAACAATCTTATGATTCCTGCTGCAGTTCTTGGAGAACATTCCTGGGAGTGTCCCTCTCTTCAATAACCACTCCCGGTACCACCGTGAACGACGGACAGACTTTTTTTTGTTTAATTTTCGGGCAGATAAAGCGATTACAGTCTTTCCTCCTCAGTGATTTCAGAACAACTGAGCAAAAGTGTGGTCAAAAGTTTGAGTTTTGTAGCCATATGATTTATGTCAATGTAGTTGGTCAGTCTTTGCAGATCGTGCAAGACTGATGAGAAAACGTTAAGTTTATACCAGACTTAAGACAGCAAGTTGGACGTCTTGCATGAACTGAAAAGATTAGAAAACCTCTGAAATGACTGATTGGTTAGAGCAGTGTTTGTTAACCAGTGTGCTGTGAAATTCTTCAAATGTGCCACCACTGTGAATACCCATAAGTGACGTCAGACAAGTAGTTCAATCAATTCCACCTTCCTAGGAGGGACTGCCTGAACCAATGGACATGAATATTAAAGTTCTGACTACTGGCTAACAAAACTATATACTAGTTTAGCCTACTAGTCACAGGCCTATGAAAAGGAATGGTCCCTCTGAATGGAGACAAGGGTGATATATTGGACAGTGTTTTTCCACACCCAGTGCAAAGGGGATGCGCTTCTACAGCTGGAAATCTTGCCTCATCTACCCGTTGCATAATAGAGATGGTTCTCACTGCAAATGCCATTGTACACCACACGGGACCTCAGTTTTACTTCTCATTCTAAAGAAGGCGCTTCAGGGCTTCTCTTGTCTGAAAGAACCCAACCCACCTCAGTCCAGTATCGAACCTAGAACTGCTGATGCAGTTACCGAACGTGCTACCCACTGTGCCACCAAGGCGGGTTTTTGCATAGGGTTGGGTTACAACTTATGCAGGGTGGTAATTAAGTCCCCCCCTCAAAACTTCTAAACTGTGGGAGAAATGGGAAAAGGGATGCAGGGAACAGAGAGGATGTACCGTGGTGGCCAAAATAATAAGAGTGAAGTGAAAATTGTGGAGTTATGGTCAATAAATAAAATCATCAATCAATGTAGCAGGCTAAATAGGGTTATTATGAAGAAGAAGTTATTTTTATACACAAATAAAGGAAATCATGGACAAGCATAATAAATAAATAACTAAGAAAACAGATTGAAAATTGAAGGTGGTCAAAAAATAAGTGTTGACACAAAATTACTTGTACATAATACCAAATGATTTAAAAAAGAACAATTAAGTCCAGCAGTTAACATTTTGCTGCCTGTCCTTTGGCATCAGTGACAGCTGCACATCGTCTCTGCATGGAATTGATAAGGTTTTGACAAACTTGAACAGGAATAGAATACCACATTTTTTTTTTATTTCCTCCTAAAGTAATTCTTTGAGGTTTTTGTAATGGAAACTCGACTTTTTAACTCTTCCCACAGATTGTCAATTAGATTCAAATCCAGTGATTGAGACGGCCATGGTAATTTCAATATGTTTTTGATAGTGAACCAATTTGTTACCAAGTTGGTGGTATGTTTTGGATCGTTATCTTGTTGATGCACCCAAATTAATGGAATGTTTTGCTCCACATAAGGCAACATTCTGTTCGCTATAATATCAAGATAATTTCCTTGTTCATGCTTTGTTTTATCCAAAATATTGGACCAACACCATGGTATGAGAAGCATCCCCAAATCTTAATGTTACCTCCCCCATGTTGTATTGTCTTAACTCTCAACCGACTAGTCTGTGTCATGTGTTACACCTACAGTCTTTATTTGCAAATATGTTTCCTGAATCACCTCTGACAAAATTTCACACGCCATTTACCCTCCGACCCACTCTTGAGCTACGTACAATGCTTTGAAAAAGTCTGAATACACTTAGTTTTTCTAAAAAAAAAAAAAAAAAAAATTATCAAAAATTCCAAAATTATTATAGTTTTTTGTAAAATACATCAATTGATACACTTATTGGGCTTTGCTACTTACAATCCAGTAGTAATTTTCATTGACATTTTCGATTTAATAATTAAAATTCTTAAAATAGGCATAATGAATAGAAAATTGGCATTGAAAAAGTCTGAATACAGGGGAGATATTTGTAGTTAAAATTGTGTTTTCTTAATTTCTAAACTTTTTTCTTCATCATCATACTTTATTTATTAACGATGTTGACTATACTTGTTTTGGTGAGAAAAAAATATTTAGATAGAATTTGGTAGAATGTTATCGATGATCGGCCCACCAAAATGGAAGAAAATTGAGTATGCAGGGAGAAAATCTATTTTAGACCCCAAAAATTATCGTAGATGATATTCATTCATGTCCATATACCTCTACAGGGTGTTTTTAGACCATGGAAATTTACAGTAGAAGTAAAAACGTCTTGCAGAAGTGGACGTCCCAAGAAAGTTGATAAGTTTGCCATTAAATTTTTTTTAAGAAAAATTTGGAAAACTCCCTCTGAAACACTTTCAAAATTGATATCTGACCTGTAGTTATATCTGGGTAAAAAATTACATCCATCAACAATTTGCAAAGCACTCCACAGGGCCCAAGTACAAAACATACAACACTGTGCAAAAATGTTACTTGCTTTTTACAGCTCTTTTTGCTCAGGAACAGCTTCTGCACAGTTTCACATTGTTGTAGAATTTTTACTTGGGCCCTGTGGGGTTCTTTGCAAAATGTTGATGGATGTAACTTTCTTCACAGATATAATTACAGGTCAGATATCAATTTTGAAAGTGTTTCAGAGGGAGTTTTCCAAATTTTTCTTAAAATTATTAAATCGAAAATGTCAATGAAAATATTCCTGGATTGTAAGTAGCAAAGCCCAATAAGTGTATCAATTGATGTATTTTACAAAAACCATAATAATTTTGGAATTTTTGATAATATTTTAGAAAACTGTAGGTGTATTCAGACTTTTTCAAAGCACTGTATATAGGTAGTTGTTTGTGTCCCCACTTTTCATTTCTTCAGCCTGGAACATCCCAACCGTCAGGAGGGTTATAAAAATTTGCATTCTGTGATTACAAAACAAATTGCAGAGGTACCAAGCATTGCTGCAAATACCAAAGAAGCATCTGTGGTGAACATATGAAGTACTTTGGTTGTCCAGATTGCTTTGGAAATTAAGAATCGTGAAGTTAACAGCTCATTTGTCTTCACCCTTGTTCATGATTTTGTTAACATTTGTATGGACCAAATTGCAATTAAAATTTATTTCATTGAAAAATTGCATCCTTTTTTCAGCATTTTAAAATAGGATATTGTTGTCTGCAATCATTCAAACTATATTTGTGAAAATATAATTAATTTTGGGTATGTTAGAAACCAAAAAGAGATAGGTGTTGTACATGACACCTACTCGTTTAAGTTGTCCTAACACGTAGCGTTGTCGTTTGAGGTTTAATTGCGTATCTAGGAGCCAGTTCTTTTGGGGGGGGGGGGGCGGGTCTTCTAACGTACAGTATGCCATCACTTCTAAAGAGATTTTAGTTTCATCACTAAATAGTAAATTCTTCCAATTAAGGTAATCGACGTTGCTTCTTGCAAATTGCATTCTGCTTTTAACGTTCTTCAAACTTAACAGTGGCACTTTTCTTGCGATATGGCCATGAAAACCTCTTTTTTGTAGATGTCTTCTAAGGCCGCTCGCACACACAACCACTTGCAGCGACCACTAGTCACATGATCTTTTTTTTGTGGTAATAGGAAGACGCCGCCACCAGCCACAAGTAGTGAGATACTGCCACTGCTGCAGCTCGTGGTTCAATAGTGCTACTGCAAACGTCATGTCTGCTCTGAGCCTATTTGATTTCAATTAGAAACACAGTCCTCAACGTGTGGTCGCCACTAGTGATCACCAAAAGAGGCTGTGTGCACGAGTGGCCTAATTGTAATCAAATAGGCTCAGCACAGACACGGCGTTTGCAGTAGTGCTACTGAACCACAAGCCCGTTGCAGTGGCCATATGTCACTACTTCAGGCCGGTGGTGGCGTTTTTCCTATTACTGCAAGCACGAGATCGCATTGCTGCCACTGGTGGCGTTGTACAGGGAGTAGTAGTCGCCACTAGTGGCCGCTGCTAGTGGCTGTATGTGTGAGCGGCCTAACTGTCCTCACTCAGATGTTAAGGCCACAATTCTTTACAGTTGATGTAAATGACGCAAATGGATCCTTTCTGTCCAGTCGGACACTTTGAGGTACTGGATACTTTGACGTGTGACACTGGCACTAGGGTTTTGACCCCCTGCACCATAAGTTGTGTTTTCTATTCACATATTTTAATTTCTGGCGATATGGCCATGCCAATATCTTTCTTGTAGACGTCTTCTAACTGTCCTTGCACTGATGTTAAGACCACAATTTTCTACAATTGATGTTGATGATGCAAATGGATTTTTCCTGACCGGTCGGACACCGATGTGTGACACCGGCACTGGGTTCTTGACCCCCCTGCACCATAAGTTGTCTGTTTTATATTCACATATTTTTCATTTTCGTTTTTTTTTAGTTCGGTGTATGCGCCCCTGCAGTTTTGTCCAGGGGGGCTATCTTATTTTACTCCTCTCGACCCACGTCTGCCCGTGGGTCCTCGTAATGGCGGAACACCATCCAAATCTGAGGTGGGACGTTGTTTTTTTCGAACATTCCTTCTGTTCAAGTCTTGCGTGGTGTGAAAAATCTAGCAGCTCATTAGTCGGTTGCCTCCCCCAACCGCGTGACGTCATTATGATTTTTGCACAACCTTTTTCTCACTCTCACTGACATACTCGCCTACCACCGTTTCTTTTTTATTTCCCTCGTCCTCTTTCTCCTTGCTGTTTCCCTACAACTCTTGCTCGTATCAGGTTCTACCACTCTTCCGTGTTGCAGGAACGCTGAGAGTTTTGTGATGAATGGAGTTTACGGAAATCAATGGAAAATGGCTCCACATTTTAATGTTGTGGATGAATGATTGTATGTGTGCTATGTCAGTGACCCATTCAACGTTGGAGGCTGGTGCCTATCAATCGCCCCCATTTCTCCGTCGTTGCTTGAAGGATAATGACGCCAATGGTGTGGGAGTGATCGATGATCCAGTAAAAATATTCTTGTATTTTTTTCTCTTTCACTACTCTGCTGTTTGTGGTCGTCTAGACCCCTTTATTTGATCGATGCTGCTGTTCCACCCATTAATATGTTTCAGTAATGGCTGCTAATTAAGTAATGAAACCTTGCACAATATATATAGATTGCTGTTCTGGGATATGCTACGGTGCAGTGCTCACCTCCAAAGAATGGAACGGTTCAGTTTTCTCTCAGGTTGGTTGTTATTTATGTGGTTGTTGGGTTTAAACCATTCAAAAAATAGTGGTCTGCCATTGCAAGTGGATACGATACGTTTGTAGAGTAACTCTGTTTGCTCTGAGGATTTCGTTTTTAAAAATAGTTGAGTGCTACAGGAAGTGCTTCTAGAATGAATTTGGCCCTCAATGGAACGCCCTGTGCTAACGTTTCGGTGGATTTGTATTTGCATGAATGGATAATATTCTGGAACAAAGGTAAAACTGTCATATTGCACTTGCAACTCTGATGGCGTTGGGGTTTTTGTTTGCACCTTGCCCATACTCACAACTCCAGTGAAAGGATTTTTTTTTCAGAAAAAATGCTGAGGATTCCTTATTTTATGAGTCATCCTCATCAGGTGACTGCTTCACTGAATTCCTATCTAATTTCATTTGTCCGTCCCTGTCTTCCCGCCCGAAATTACCATCAGCCCTTTTTCCCATCACAGGCCAGCAGCAAAGTCCATGAGGCGGTGGCGGATCACATTAAAATTTGTACAGTAGAACTCCAATTATCCGTAGCAATTGGGACCGGACCCCATTCGGATAATTGGATTTTTTCCGAAAAAAGGGTCTAAATGGGAGAAAATGAAACGTGTACGTGTACCATACTGTAAATGGAAGTCATTGCTTGCTGAACATCTCGGTCAAAGTAAGCTGTTTGACTGTCAGGATCCGTTTTCAGGCAGCCAAGTCGCGCATTGTTTTAAAAATCGCAGTACGTTTCCTCATAATTTTTTTTTTTTGAAATTCTGAAAGCGATTCGGATAATTGGCGATTCGGATGATAGGAGTTCGGAAAATTGGAATTCTACTGTACTATAGTTGTAGCTCATGGGCCAGACACGTAGTTACCAACTTTCCTCATTGGGCGCCAAACAAGGAAGGGCACCAATCGTGGATGGGCATGTGAGACATCACGATCCTTGTCAAACTATGGCTGACTTAATTTCCTCTATGGCGGATGGCGCACCTTTAGGTCTTTCCCTCTGCATGTGGTATGCATGTTGTAACCTGTACATTAAACAATCCCTTCCAAAATCATTTCTTATCCTTTTCCCGCCTAAGGCGCTGTTGGATGCCCATTTGTCCCGCTGCTGCTGCCCTCAATGAAATATACATAACCTAATAATCCAAACCATGCATGTGCACTCTGCCAACGTCGATTCCCTAATTGGTTATTCAGGCTCCCTATCGTGTCATCAGATAGGCTACCAATGACGTATTCAGTGAACCTTCTACCTATGGCAGGTCAGATAATCTTTCATTGATAGGCATAAACCGGCACATAATTCTTAAACTCCCTTCTGTAGTGAAAAGGGTTGGGAGTGCACCACAGTGGCAAAGACGCGCCATGTTGGACATTTGCTGCAGTGATATCTGGATCGAGGTGGTTTGATGTCTTTCAGATGAAAGGGATCCCATTGCCCAGCCTGTTGGATGGAAAGTTGTGATCCCTTGTTCTGTACATAAAGCAATCCTTATACCATGTTCACACTAGTGTTTTCAATCTGGTTTTAAATTTAGATCTAGATTGAAAATGATAGTGCAAACAGTGCAGCTTGAATTTGATCTTGATTGAGTGCTTTCAAACTAGATTGACTCAAGCTACTTTTTCAAACTATATGAACACATTATCTAATTTAAACTCCCAGAATGCAATGCCGTTTTTTTTTTTGTGAACAAAATATGGCAGTGCACAGTGGAGTAAATTGCCTAAAATCTTGGACCAAAATGTTTATTTAGTTTATTTAAGTGAAAACAAAATAGGAAATTGATTTTTTGTGTAACACTCCTTTGGATTTAGTGACAGTTGGTATTCTATCAGGCATGCTCTTTACAAACTTCTGGCATTCCTCTTTAGGAATGTTATCCCATTCCAATCAGAGAAGTTCTTTAAGATGTGCTTTTGAAGCTGTTTGGGGCCTCTTTATCCTTTGCTTCATTATACCCCAGAGATGTTCAATGGGATTTAGATCTGGTGATTGGCAGGCCATTGTAACACATTGACTTATTCCAACATATTAACATATTTTTTTGCTATCCAACTGCCATGTCACCAACACCATCAGTTGCCATGCAGCCCCAGACCATCACACTGCCCCCACCTTGCCCCTACTTGTTGCCTTACATAAGTTACACCAGGTATGCAAACCACCTGAAAAGTGTCAAAATTTCTCAGTTTGTGCCAACTACTTGTTAGCAAGATTGTAAATTGTATGACAGCTAATGAAGTATTTTAACCTTAAAAATCATTAAAAATTCAATTATTCTTATATGATACCCTTTGTTCACACAGTACTCGTTTACTGATATTTGTCCTCCATGCAATTACTGGACCTTCTATCATAGTAACATTTTAGTGGCATCATACTGAATTTTTTAAACTATGAAATAAATTTAGGGGTGCCCCACTTTTGACCAAGGCTGTATATACAGACAAAGAAAAATGTTAGGAAGACTATTGGCCTGGCCATGCACCAAAAGTATGAGGCCATATATGATGAGTTACAGACAAAAGGAGAGAGAACCATTTTTACACTGGCAAAGACCAGAGATAGAACTAGTCAGGACATAACAAGGGCCATAACGGTCAAGGATAGCAGTGGTAGAGTCCTATTTCAACCAGCAGAAATAATGAAGTGGTGGGAGGGATATTACCATGGTCTCTTGAATGCCCCAACCTGGAAAGGATCATTAAGAACAACCCAGGCATCAAAGAGGCAGAAATAGTCAAGGCCCTCAAAAAAATAAAAAGACACAGCAGTAGGCCCATATATGATTCCCACAGGTTTTTGTGTACACTGGGGGCTACAGGAGTAACATGGCTAAGGAAGCTTTTCAGTAAGTTAGCAGATACAGACAGAATACCACCAGCAAGGAGGGAGAGCTCGATAGTTCCACTGTTCAATGCAAAGGTGACTCCCAGGACTGTGAACTTTCTAGAGGCATTAACTCTTAACTGGTGTGGTGGTGGTCATGCTGACACCACTCACAGAATAATCAATTATTGCTTCATTGATTTTCTTTCTAGATTTACCTACAATTCAGTAGCTTAATATTTCTGCACCCTTTAACTAATGGCATAAAGGTTATGTGTTTTTACACACAGTACCCGTTTTTCACACCACTGGTGTCATTCTGACCACCCACTGCACCAGTTGTGTAATCAAATTGTATTCAATGAAACTCAAGCTTTCCCATATATCGTTACTCAGGAAATTTGATTTGTGTTTTTTTTAGGAAATATGAACTTCTTAAATTGCACTTAAGTAATATAAATTGTGAAATATTATTATACAATCAATGGCTCCTTGCAGAGTTTCTTAATGTTTTAGGTTTTGCATATTTTTAGGTTTGTCTTTCTGCATAAAGTGCTATCACTTTCCTTGAAATTCTCCTTATAAATTTAATTCAGAGGTTAAGTTTAACGAATTTAACCATTAATCATTCATTCTAAAAAAAAAAAACACCATTTTTTTGTAAATGGGGCAAAACTAGAGGTGGTCATGGTGACCCCCACCTCATTACAGTCTGTAGGCTTCACCCCACCAGTTAAGGGTTAAGCTAATGAGTCATTCTATGAAGCTGTGGGAACGTCATTGAATGTTGCCTCAGGCAACACTACCGTCTGGGGTCATCAATTTGGGTTTGTGCCTGGTAGGTCTTCAATGGAACCAATATTTATCCTAAGGCAGATGATAGAGAAGTATATGGCAGCAAAGAAAGACCTCCATGCAATATTCATTGACCTGCAGAAAACCTACAATAGTGGTTGTAGACAGGTAGGCTATACCACAGGATTTTGCCTGTGGATTTTACCTGGCAAATCCATCATTCTACCTGGGGACACAGACTTAATGGGTGTTGATAGCTTCCCTTTCTGATGCATGGTTGGAGGACATAAAGGGCAGGATTGAAAGTATATTGAAAGGGGAAAGGGGGGATTGCTTGAAGATTTTACAGATAGGATCAAAAGACATCATCCTTGATAAACCTGCAGTTGAAGTTCTTAAGAGAATTATTGATGTAGCCAAGGAGGTAAAAAGATTCAGATCAAAGCTTGGTTATGTTGTGTCCTATTGTTGAATGAAAAGATAAAGGCAGATTAACTACAGCAAAGGCCAGATGGATAATTAATAGGATGTGTTCTAAATGTCAGGCTATTGGGGTGAAACTACTGGAGTACAGGGCATGTATCAGGGAGCGGCGAGTTGTGTTAGACACACCAGCTCTCGTCTGATCACTGAAGTTAAGCAACGTAAGCCCAGTGAGTACTGACATGAGTGGTCGCTCGGGAAAGCTGGGTACTGCTAATACCCAATAATCGTCGCATTAGTGTAGTGTCTGTGCGGTATATGCATTAGAACTATACAGTGGACGGGTCTCTAATGACCTCGTAGTTGACGGGACCTTAAACTCCAAAAAACAACAAGGGCATGTATCTCTGATCTCCAACATTAGTTTACTATGGATGGATTACATTTTAATGCAGGGGTTGCCTAAAAGATTGGAAAAAAATTAAGGAGTTTAATGCTGTTTTTAGGAATGGTATTATGTCACCTTATGCCAGGTTAACACAATACCAATGGGAAAGGATTGTTAGGCATTAATAGGGGAGGGCTAGGTAAGTGGTTAGCAGTAACTGCTCCATTCACTTTGCTTGTTGTAAACTGCTGAAGCATAGTCTATAAGGTGGCAGTGTTCAATGTCCTGTGGCTACATCAGATGCTGATGTCATAATTGGCACAGAATCCTGGTTGAGGGAAGACATTAAATCAGCAGAGATTTTCTCTGATAGGTACCATATTTATTCTAATTATCAATGCAGTCTAATAAATGGTGCACTGTTTATTAGATGTACTGAATTCATAATCATTATCATCACTATAACCTTATCCCACCTGTGGCAGGGTCAGTTTGTGTGTCCACTGAGCATGCTGTTACTGGGGACACCCAAGCCAGACCTCTGGAACCAACAGGAATATTGGCTGGGTTGTCTGTGACAGGGCCAGCCTTAGGGCCCCTCTATTGCCTGCTGGCTTGGACCCCTCTATTTCCTGCTGCCCAGGGCTCTGCAAACTCTAGGGCTGGCCCTTGTCTGTGGGGAGTGCCTTATTAAAGGTACTGAAATATAAACAGTGCTCCAATAAATGGTGCAACAAAAAAGCCTTTTAACAACTAAATGGCATACCGTTTATTAGAATAAATATGGTATGTAGTTTACAGAAAAGGTAGGGAAGCAGGTAGAGGGGGGTGGAGTTTTTATAGCCATAGATAAATCCCTGGAAAAATAGAGAATTGGGTTATGAGGTGGGGATTTTATTTGGTGGGGGATTTATGTGGTTGGCGTCTATCATCCACCAGGTGGTGATCCACTCCCTTTGATTAAACTGCCACAATCATTGAATGGATGGATTAATCCGGGGTTGGGGGAATGGCCAAACAACAATAACAGGGTTACAAAACCCCCACAGATGCTGTCCGCCAAACACCTAACAAATTTGAGGGAAAGGGTAAACATTGAGAATACCAAAATAACAACCCAACTTGACAATCTGAGCATAAAGGGATGCAACCTCATCACAGTGCATCGACACAATCCCCACAAGACTAACGCAACACAATTTGGAACCAGAGAGCTTATTATGAATGACTGATTCAAAATACCAATTTTAGGATGTCAGACTCCAAAATTACTAATTTAAGAATTTAAATTTAAAAAGTAAAATATCACTAAAAAATATGCATTTAAAAAGTAAAATATCACTAAAAAA
>JAAFCE010008833.1:2495860-2549509 GCA_013389805.1 Trigoniulus corallinus
AAAAAATATGCATTTAAAAAGTAAAATATCACTATAAAAATGCCCATTTAAAAAGTAAAATATCAATATAAAAATGTCCATTTAGAGAATAAAACACCCCTTAAAAATGTCCATTTAAAAAGTGCTTTAAAAGGATTAAACAATTTATCATACCTGCTAATGCCAGTACCACACTTTCTGTATGAACTGACCACAGAAGGATAGTAGTCCAAACTAGGAAATACCAGATGAGTGACAGGAGAGCTGTAGTAAGGCCAAGATAGAACTGTGACGATAAAGTCTCGAAGAGGCTAGGAGGCTATCCATCGTTAGGCCACATTTATTAAAGTGATCCATAGCCAGATGTATTGCTGAATTTGGGCGAACTGGAGGCTCAAACAGATAATCCCTGGGGTACGTCTAGACAGAACGTGAAAAACTAGCTCTTGAAGCAGGGGTGAACACTGCAATCTGTTATGAAACAGTCAATAAAGTAGTAGGAGACGAGCCGATTAATTCCATAAGAAATTTTAATGACTAACAGGTTATCCCCCACTGCCTCTAATTGCTGCAAGTGAATGCTTTACTGAAAAGAATAAGTTAGTCAAATGTGTAGAAAACGTCAACTTGGGGTCAAGGAACACCCCCAAATCCTTGACCACCATAGCCCATGGAACTGGGGAACCATCACTAAAGCAATATTGGTAAATCAGAGGAGATCGCAACCAGCTAAAGGAAATGATGCAAGTTTTGGTCTGGTTAATAGAGAGGGAATTTACCCTCAACCAGTCCTCTACTGCCCCTAGACTCTTTTGGAGCTCAGCAGCATCCCCAATGTTTGCATTGGAGTTTCTATATCAAAGGGAAAAGGTACCATTAGTAATTCTTTATGCAGACTTCAATTTACTAGGGTTGGATTGGGGCCGTTTGCACCCTAATTTAAATTCCAGGTTATCAGGGGCTCTGAATCTATTTTTGGAGCAACTGAATTGTAATGGATTGGAACAGATTGTGTTTTTTTTAGTTTGTTGGTGTTTTAGGGCCCTTCAACTACAAGGTCATTAGAGCCCCGTCCACAGTATAGTTCTTATGTAGAGACTGCACAGACACTACACTAATGCGACGATTTTTGAGTATTAGCAGTACCCAGTTTTCCCAAGCGACCACCCATGTCAGTACTACCTGGGGTTGCGCTGCTTAACTTCAGTGATCAGACGAGAACTGGTGTGTCCAACGCAATTCGCTGCTCCCCCGAACAGATTGTGACCATGCCTACACATGAGAAATGAGAAATTTTATATTTAGTATTTACAAATGTGCCCAACTCTATCAATAATGTAGTGTATTGAGGGAATTAGTGACCATGCAAGGGTTAGGTTGGAGATAGTGCAAAGATTACCTAGACAGGTGGCAGCAGGCAGGGTGGCCAATAATAAGGCTAACTGCAAGTATTTTAAATCATACCTAGAATATGTGTTAAATGATTTTTAGACCATTGCACATACACTGTGTAAAATCGTTTTTGGACACCCAACACAATTATGTTCCTACGGCTGTACTTTTTATATAAATAAAGATAAACGAGCAATTCCAATTTGAACTATGTGGTCGAATTACCCTCAGGAAACAGTTTGAAAGACATTTTGAAAAATAATTATCAAGAAAGAAAATAAAGCATCAACAAGTGAACCTTGCCCACTTTTATGCAAAATAAGTTTTCAGACACTTCCAAAACCTTCATTAATATGGAAAATAAATTATAGTTCTTTTAAGTTTTAATAACTTGTGTGACCACCATACATTTTGACAATGTCACAGAGCCTCTTTTGCATGGTGCAAACCAGTTTTTTGTTGTTTCTGGGCTGATGGAGTTCAACTCTTCCATCAAGGTGGATTTCAGGTCTTTCTTGGTCCTGATGTCATTAGTGGCTATTCTCCTGCCTAGTTCATCCCACAGATGTTCAATTGGGTTAATCTCTGGTGATTGTGGGGGTGTATGGAGCTGTTTAGCCACGTTCCATATCAGCCATTCCTTCACAACTTTGGCTGTATGTTTTGGGTCATTATCTTGCTGGAAGATAAATCAGCCATTATGTCCCAAAATCTCAGCACTTTGTTTCAAATTGGAATGGAGAATATCCAAGTACACATTCCTGTCCATAATCCCATCGAGGAATACCAGATTCCCACAGCCAGAAGCGCTCGTACAGCCCCACACTAAAACACTACCACTATGCTTAGCAGTGGGGTGCAGGTTCTTCAGTTCCAAATCTGGTTTGGGATTTCACCATACTGTAATGCATCCATCTGATGAAAAGATGTTAAATTTGGACTCATCACTAAAGATGACAGAGTTGCAAGAGCTCTGGGACTCATTGATATGGTTCTTAGCAAACTGCAGGCGTTTGCATTTGTTAACTTTGCTGATAAGGGGTTTTTTCCAAGGAACCTGGCCATGATAGCCTGCTTTTCTTAACCCTTAAGTGGGTATGTGGGGTATATGAACATAAATCACCTTCATAAATCAAAATATTTTTATATGTTTGGATAATTTCAGAAACCTGAATTTCACTCTAGCTTACTTTTATACCTTTCCCTACAGTTTGCAAAGTCAAACATATTTATTTACTTCTTGGTTTTTCTGTAAAAGTGATGTTGTCAGAAAATGGCGCTCTCAACACCCCACTTACCTATTTACGTAACTTTTTGCGAATTATTATTTTTGCTGATTTTCAGTGTTCTAGTAATTTATTTTGACATATTAGCTATCGATGACTATGAAGAGGAGCAGAAACGACTTAGAAACCTTTCTAAACTTGTGAGTTTCAGTAAATAGTGATATATCAGAGTGGGAGGATAGTGCTAATAGCATGTATAGAAGATGCACTGTTTGGTGCTGTAAAGAAGATAAAACACCTCATCTCAAGATGCTCAAATTGTTATCAATTTAACTGCTTAAATTGCATGCTTTACCTCTCTAATAATTGACAAAATTTCAGTAAGAAAATTTTGGAATAATAATTTTATTATAACAATTAACAATAAATTTCAGATTTTTAATTCAACTTTTGAGATTCAAAAATTTTAAATACTTTTTGGTACAATTTAAGATTTTTTTGCAAAATCGTATCTAGCAGAGTATGTAGTTAGTTTTTAAATCGGTTTTTAATCATGCAACTTTGGATTTAAAAATTTCTATCAGTTTTTTTAATGATGTGCAATTTTTGATATTTCTTCAAAAAAAAATTTTTTCTCTATATATTTAAGCACTTTTCAAAAATTTTTTTGCATATACTTATTTAGTATGCTCCAACAGATAAATTAAATTTTTAAAACAAGAATTTATGTTATGCAAATAATTTTTGGGGCCGGGGTGTTGTGAGCACCCCACATACCCACTTATGTCACTTTAATTCACCTACCTACTTAAGGGTTAATATCAGTCTCACACTTTAAGGTACTACTGTCACAGTGTAATCACATTCTAACATGGCAGCAAGTTTTGGTGCACTAATTTTGCGGTTTTCTTGAACAGCCCGAAGAACAGCACAGCGATGAAGGCCATTTAGCTTCAGTGGACGGACGTCCACAATGTGGTTTGTCCTCAGTTTGTTTTGTTAATACACATTTTCATATTACCCAGTTAGGTTATTTTGATAGAAATGGCACATTGATTGACGTTACATATGTGCTCTGCAGAAAATTCGAGCATCTGCTTTCGGTCCTAGATGGTGGGCACTCTGAGGTACTCAAAAATTGCCTTAAAGTGTCCCACTGGACACTTTCAAGTAGACCCCAGACACTTTAAGGTACCATACAATTTGACGTGTGAAACCAGCATCCCCCACAGACAACCCAGCCAATATCCCTGCGTGTTCCAGATGCTTGACTGGAGTGTCCGCAATCAGAATTGATGCAAGGGTTGTGCTTTTCTATACCGTTCGTTGGAGAATTCCACCGACTTCAGGGGAAGATCCTACACCTTGGAATTTTACCTCATCTACCCTTTGTGTAGTAGAAGATTCTTTTATGTGGAAATGCCATCATACACTGCACAGGACCTTGGATTTACTTCCAAAGCAGACGTGGGAGCATGTGGTCTGTAGGGATATGGCTGTGTGTGGGGTGGATGGGGGCCTGGTGGGAGATAGATGGGGTGGAGGGCTTGAACCAACAGACCTGACCATGCCATAGGTGGGATAAGGGTGTGATGATGACGATGATCTGTTGTGCTCATGATGAAGACAGCTAGTGTCCAATACAGCGCAACATCATCATCATCATCATCACACCCTTATCCCGCCTGTGGCAGGGTCGGGTCTGCAGGTCCATTGAATATGCTCTGACTTGGAACGCCCCACTCAGGCATCTGGAACCTGCAGGAATATTGACTGGTTGTCTGTGGGGATGTCAGTGTCCAACATCAATGTGTCTGGGGTCTAACTGAAAGTGCCCACCATCTAGGTCTGGGATGTAGATGTCTGAATTTGTCTCTTCTCCACAGAGCACATATGCAACGTGAATCAAGGTGAAATTTATAAATAAACAAAATAGCCTAACGAGGTAAAATGGAAAATGGCTGGGACACTTTGAGGTATGTGTGAAATTACCGGGTCCGGCCCGATTATTAAGTGCCGGGAATTAAGTGTCCGGCGAGACACCTTGACGCCAGGGGGGTATCCATAAAGGACGTCACAGGATATTCCCCCTCCCCATATGTCACATTTTGTCCCACTTGGATGATCCCCCACCTACAGTAGGACATCACATTTTGTATCACCGCCCCTCCTTTCTGAGTTCAGTAAACAGTTTTGTTTTTTCAATGGCATTATCTTAGATGTCCACCTGAGATAAAAGGAAATATTTTTCAACCCAATATTTTACAAAACACTGCACTGAAGGTTAATAAAATCTATAATAAAAGAAATGTGACGTCCTCTAGTCATGACTCCCACACCCCTATGTCACTTATTGGCCAACATTGCACTACCCCCTCCCCCATAAAACGGGACGTCCTTTATGGACGTCGTCCAGGACACTGAGGTATGACTGCATTATACAGCCAAAATATAAATTTTGGCAGGTAAAAAACACTAGAATTTTGCATATTTTGCCTACTGTATATTCAGCAGTTGCTTTAATGTTATCTTTGATCAGTGTGTAAAACAGCAATGTAACAGGTCCCCTTGCTATCCAATAGGTGGCCTTCACTGCATTACTTAGACAGTTCCCTATTTTTTAAATGGACGCGTCCATTCCCTCCCACCGATGTGTCAAGTTTCGTGGCTACGACTATAGCTGCTGCATCACTTGTATTTTTATCAGCTTCTAAATGAAGTTCTAAACTTCTGACAATATCATTTGGTGATGCTACCCCAGAATCATTTATAGGCACGCACAGATCCAGGGTGAGGTTTTTGGGCTTTAACTTAACACTCCCCCCCCCCCCTGTATTAGGTCAACCCCCCCCCCCCCCCCCAACGAAAATCCTGGTTCCACCACTGTTTATAGGAATTTGGTTTTCATCAATATCTTTTTCATCAGTCATTGGGACTGGAGATGGTGGAATAACAACATCAGCTATCATTTTCTTCTATTTCATTAAAAATTGTTGCTCTAAGAATTTCTTCTTGAGTCACATATTTCTCCACACTCGTCTTTAAGAATTTGTTGATGTATACAACTATTGATTAACCTTCCGTCCACATGGTGACGATTTCTGGCACACACTACAAGGTGGGGTCTGTGATGACCCCAAAAAGTCTGCTTGATTTTCAAGGCTTAAATATTCAGATTAAGGGCATTATTATGCATAAGGAATTAAAACCTATCCATATTAAGCTTTAGCAATGAAAATAATTTGGAAACATGCTGTAAAAATTCTGTATTACCCAAAATGACAAGACGTCATCATCACCATACCCTTATCCGACCTATGACAGAGTCGGATCTGCAGGGTTTAGTCCTCCACTCCTGCCTATCTTCCACCAGGTCTCCATCCACCCCAGACACTACCATATCCTTATGGACATCCTGCACCCATTTCTACTTTAGTAACCAGTGTTTCTGACCAGCCACCCATGTTGGTACTAACTTGGGTTACATTGCTTAACCAGAACTAAAATATGCTAATTACTTAGGAGACCTACCAACTTCCCTAGATTGGTAAAGAAAACATCGGAGAACAGGTACTCAAAGGTTGGTTAAAATTGCAGAAAGTGGTACATGTGTAGACACAATTTTGTAGGTCTAGGGTTTTGTGAGACCCTACCTTGTGGACGGAAGGTTAACTTACAGTTTGAAAGAAAACCATAACCACAAAATAATCCACACCATGAAAACAAAACAAAAACATCATGAGAACGAGTGAGAATGACGTAAGAAGAAAAACGATAGAGACATTCGGCAAGACCCTACTGACAACTGTCATACCCAAACGTGCATAAACCCCCCCCCCCCCCCTTTTTCTTCTCATTAGAGTTAGAGGCTTGATTAGAGGATAAAACTACACTTTCAAAAAATAGATATATTTTTTAATGTTTGAATATCACAATTCAACTGACAGAAAGCGTGATTTTTAATATATAACATTTTTAATTTACTTTTCAACATAACCAATTACAAAATTCCATTTTAGGGCTGTTAAGGTTTTTTTTATCACATTTCACATTGCTTATAACTTACTTAAAAAATTATTTTATATTAAATTTAATCTTATGCCATTGAAATAAAATTATTGGCATAGCAATATTAAGTCACATTTTCAGGAAAAAAAAATTATATTGAAAAGGTGCGTTTATGCACCCTTGGCTGAAAAAGGGTTAATGCTGTCAGATACCCGCCTCTGACATAGTGAATCCCACCTTAATTCTGTGATCATGTCTGACGCACTCAATCTACAAGAGAAGCACAATTCTTGCTGCCCTCCTTTGGACCATTTCAGTTTCCCAACATAAGTCCTGGTTAAACGGAAGCCAAATTGTACTACAGTACTCCACAATTGGTCATACCAATGAAACGTAGACTATTTCTTCTATGACCTTTGTGCTCTCCCCCAGCACCCTTCTAACCTACTGTAGGGCAAGCCCAGCCTTCACTAGCCAATTTGCGTTGGACAAACCAGTTCCCTTGAGATCACTGAAGTTAAGCAGCGCGAGCCCACGTCAATACCAACTTGAGTGGCTGATAAAGAACGTTGGGTGCTGCAAATTAACCCTCTCCTTCGTCCTTTCACTTACCTCCTCATCTCCCGCGGGCAGCCTCCTAAGGGTTCGTCCTTTTATAGCTGTCTGGCTTACTCCCCAACCCACGAAACTAATCCAGTAATCCAGTCCCTTCCTGGTGCCCCAAGTGTTTAAAATAATTCCAAGGTGTTCGTGGGTGTCAACCCTTTTAACCCTCTTTAACCCTCGCACCACCTGGGTCCATCATGAGACTGCAGGTGGTTTGGAGCACCTGGTGGAGGGAAAGCCCAAAGCGGACGTGGGAACAGGTGGAACAAAAGGGCATGGTTGTTTGTGGGGTGGATTGGGGGCGTAGTTGGAGATAAACGGGGGTGGAGGATTGTAACCCGCTGACCCGACCAAGCTACGGGCTGGAGAAGGGTGTGATGATGATGCACAATACTTCTCTGGCATGGTTGGTACAAACGAGACCAATGGGTAAGGAATGGATGCTGATCTGGATTTGTTGCAACTGTCGGAATAGCTTTATCTCAGCTGTGTGACTTACAGGCAACCGTCAAATTTGGCAAAATCTTTTATAGTCCTTTAGTAATCTACGATTTATTCGTTGTTGCTTAGGTACTAAACACAGAGGATTAATAATTGGTTTTTTGCCCAATTTAAATTACAGTGATTGCCACTCGTTATCAATATGCGCAACTGGTGGGCAACTTACGTAGACATACGTCGGACAGAAACGCAGCCAGAAAACTCTCTATTACCTTTAATAAGGCCTCCCCTTTGACAATCCCAACCAATATTCCTGTGAGTTCAGACGCCTGGCTGGGGTACCCCCAGTCAGAGCATGTTCAGGGGACCCACCCACCCCACCCTGCCGCAAGCGGGATAAGGGCATGCTGATGATGATGATTTCAGTACCATTAATAAACAGTGCGCTGTTTATTATGTTTTTCACTTTGAAGGTGCGCCGGTTATTGGAGGGCGCTGTTAATTGGAATAAATACGGTATTTATCGTCGGTCTACTGTTCGTTGTGTCACTCCACCGGCGCCAGGGGACGAGGAAATTTTTTAAATTTTGCCTCATCCACTCATTGCAAAGTAGAGAGGGTTCCTTACTTGCAAATGCCATCGCACACCACACGGGACTTCGGTTTTACATCTCATCTGAGAGAAGGCGCACTCGAGGTCTCTCCTCCTGCTCGAAAGAAGCCAACCCACCTCGATCCAGTATCGAACCTAGAACTACAGACGCTGTTAACGAACAAGCTACCCTCTGCGCCACCGAGGCGAGCTGTGCATGAAACTGTAAGATATAAAATTATTTTTTTTTTTTTACTAATTCACAAATATTGGACCAGTCTTTATCCTAAGAGAGACCGCCACAGTGGCACAGTTTAGGTTAGGCCCTGCACTGTTGTAGCGTGGCTTCTTTTGCGCGCGATAAAAGTCCCAATGCCTTTTCCCCGTGTGATGCTCATGATAGCGTCTGCACGCAGACCGCTGAGAGCTGAGACGGGTGCCAGTGTTGATAATCTTTCTGTGGCTCCTGCTTTAAATATATAAAATATAAAGCAAAAACAATTGGACAAAAATTCAATATGCGTCATTGAAATGTGTTGAAATCACAGCCATCACATGAAGGTTGCATAAAATTTAAATAACATCATATTGGTGTAGTGTCTGTGCAGTCTCTGCATTAGAACTACGCAATAGACGGGGCTCTTATGATCTTATAGTTGGAGGGCCCTAAAACACCTACTAACCAAAAGCCGGTAGCACAGGCATGGGCAACGTTTCCTAGTTCGGTGGCCTTTGTGGGTGGTTTTGGGTGACGGGCAACTAGGGAATGGTTTTGCGCAATAGTGACTTAGTAGGTTGGTGGCTTCGCTCCGAACACTAACTATAGCAGATCAGGGGCCCGGATCCCAGCAAGTTGAAGGCATGGGTGGCCCATATGTGGGGTTTAGCAGTATAATTAGGTGAAAGCGTTTCGCGGATCGGTAACAATTTCTTGCGTACCGGCAGAAACGTAGCAACCCATTGGCAATGGGACAAATGCAAAGGGCGCGAGACGCAAGAGGCGCGGTGTGCTATCACTGTTAGAAATAGCATGAAGTGTGTAGTGCTGATTTAAGGGCGCAATAGTAAATATTTATGAAGGACGTCAAAAGCATTGCTACGTCAGGGTACAAACATAAAGAAATCAGGTTTACTGCTTTCAGAAAGCAGGTACCAACAGGCGCTGATAATGTACGCGGTTCGGCGCTTAGTGGTGGACACAAAGAATGCGTGTTAAAGTAACTGAAACCAGCCTGTTTTTTTCTGAAGATGTCAGATCATCGGAAGAAGATTTTCTTATTTTTGACATCTTAAATTTGAAGAAGCCATTATTCTCATCACATTTCTGCTGCTGTGGAGCTTGCCTCTATTATCCCATATACGGTAAAGTGAACTAAACCTTAGTAACAATATAAAAAGCAATTCATGTTATCAAAATGTTGATATTCATCATCATACCGTTTTTCCGCCTGTGGCAGGGTCGGTCGCCCTCCACTCCCGGGTGGGACATCACAGTAGAAAAAGGGAAACAATGAGAAGAGGGGAGGAGGAGCTCTCGTTAGGTCCATTTCAGGTGGTCGGAAGCACCCAGAGCAGGGGTAGGCCAAAGCCGACGTAGGAGCAGGTTCCCTGTAGGGGCATGCCAGTGTGTGGGGTGGGCGGTGACCTGGTAGGAGATAGACAGGAGAGGAGGGCTAGAACCTGCAGACCCGGCCTTACCACAGGTGGGATAAGGGTATGGGAGTTGTGAGTTGTTTTTTACATTGTTACTAAAATTTAGTGTTTATTGAAGCATTTCTGGAAATACCAAAAAAAAAAAATTTTTTTTCACTGTAGGTGTTTTATTAAAAACAACCGAGATTAAAGCCTCACTATTCTTTTGGGCTTCGTGATTTTTACTGCACATAACCTCAACCCACGCTAAGAACCACCGAGCAAGAACTAAATATTCATTCCCGTAAACTTATCAGTACAGGCTACAAGCTCTTGACAAGTATGAACCTGCTTCATCTATATGTGGGTCTCATCCGCCATTATTCAAACATGTTTGTACCCTCTCTGCAGCACCGGATTTAGATATTGAGAGGCCCTGGGCTATTTCAATTTTGAGGCTGTTTTCAAGCCCTTTTGAACCCCTTTTCTAAAGGGTAGTCTCACACTGCAGCCGACTACGAGCGACTTTTAGTCGCGCGTAGTCGTACAAATTCGCACGAACGATCGATCCCATTCTTTGTATCTTTATGCATCCTCTCACTTTGGCTGCGACTCAGTCGTCCGACTACGTGCATACACTTCCGACTTGTGACTAGATCCCACTGGTTGGGTATTTTCGTCCGACTTTGTGCGACTTGCACAAAGTCTCTTTTGTTTTAGAAGTTTCTTTTGTGCTTCTTGTCAATGCTGCGGGGCATGAGCGGGTTTTTGCTGACGCAAGTCGTGCGTAATGTGAGCACTCAAGTCGTCCGACTAAGTCGTGCGTAGTCGGAGTCGCACATAATCGGCTCCAATGTGAGGCTAGCCATAGTTTTGAAGCCCGCTAACTGTTGAGGCCCTAGGCTTCAGCCTAATTAGCCTATTGGTAACTCCTGCACTGCCTCTCTGTGTACCGGTACCGGTCCGCAGAACCCTGGTTGAAGACCAATAAAACTCATGTGTTTCCATTTCAGTAAGTGATTGGTTACTCGACCCGAAGTCGAAACATCTACCTTGGGTGGTATTCTTTGAATTATCACCAAAATATGCCGTAATTCTTCCTTCCTGCGCAGCAGACGTGACTATAACTGATATTTCGGGAAATTCTTAATTTGAAGAACGAAATGCGAGATAGAGACGTTGTTTGAGTTTTATTCTCACGTATTAACTGCTAATTTCACTGTCGTGATGTGTGGTACTGCCCCCATTCGCAGGATTGTGTTTATAATCTTTCAGCAACGGTAATGACGTTGATGAGTGATTAATGCAAAGGAATTAAGTCTACAGCGCAGTCATGTTGTTTCTTCTAACGTTGATATTATGCTCGTGAGCAATTCAATAGCGTTAATATCGCGAAGATGATAATTTTTCTAGTGATATTAGCATCTGAAGCTCTTTCAGTCAGAAGATGGAAAAACTGTGATGTAATCAACCAAAAGAGGTATGGGGATTATCTTAGCTATAGTTATTTTAAAAATTTAATTATTTGGTAGTTAGATGTTAACTCAGTTAAATTCTCAGCTACCTTTTCACATTTCACGAATTTCAAAAATTTTCAAATATTCAGAATTCCTTAGTATAAATCTAACCAGCAATTACATTTGGTCCTCTACTGTCCGTTAGACAATGTACTGTCTTCAGTGGTTTAGCCAACTGCTGATTGGACTGGCAGTATAGAAATGAGAATATCAAATGCAAAAATGCCTCATAAGTTGAATCGTGCATCAGTTGAAATATGCGCCCCATTGAGGCACTGACGGGTTTTTTTTTTTGTTTTTTTGTTTTGTTGGAGTTTAAGGTCCCGTCAAATACGAGGTCATTAAAGACCCGTCCACTGTATAGTTCTAATGCATATACTGCACAGACACTACACTAATGCGACGATTATTGGGTATTAGCAGTACCCAGCTTTCCCAAGCGACCACCCATGTCAGTACTAACTGGGCTTGCGTTGCTTAACTTCAGTGATCTCACGAGAACTGGTTTGTCCAACGCAACTCGCCGCTCCCGGCACTGACGGGGGATCAATTGCTGCATTGCTCCCCCCGGATCCGCCCCTGCACTCTGGTGTCACATATCTTTCGAACTACTTTGGCAGTTTTTCAGTTCAACACTTGATTTAGTCCTTGGCATATCGTTTGGATGAAGCTAGGAAATTCATGCTCCAGAATGATGGGTAGGGTGTCGATTTACACCACATTGGAGTGCGTAGCCTAACACGATCCCCGTTTCTCTATTATGGCGAAATTAATATAGTGTCATGCGATTCGTGCATGGCGTCATGAATTTTACTTACAGTTCCTTTTTAATAGTATCTTTGGAAAAGAAGTGTTTCTAGGGTGTGTTCTGTTTTGGATGCCCTGCTACCTGGCAAATGTGTTAGGTGCAGTGCATGTAATTGTGGCTAATTCGAAATGTTGCTTTGAATTTATTTCGAGTCTTTCTCGAATGGGGCATAAGGGAATGCAAGTTGCTGAGATGCGAATAAAATACTGCGCTACATGACTGGGGTGTCACAAGCCGACAGAGTCCGAAATGATTACATTAGAGGTAGCTTGGAGGTTGGGAACATCATAGAGAAAATGAGAGAACCTCGGCTGAGGTGTTATGGGCATGTGATGAGGAGAGAGGAGGAGGACCTTGTTAGGTCCACTATGGGTCTGCACGTGATTGGGGACACCAGGGGTAAGGGAAGACCAAAACGGACGTGGGAGCAGGTGTTGCAAAGGAACATGGAAACGTGTGGGGTGGAGAGGGACTTGGTGGGGGGATAGGCGAGAGTGGAGGATGAGAACCCACAGACCCGATCCCACCTCAGGCGAGAGGAGGGGTAAGATGATGATGATGATCTCGAATGGGGTAGGAACAAAAGTTGAAAAGCTGCAGGGTTTCCATTTGAAATGTTGAAGTTACTTCTCCTCCACCTATTTAGAGATCCGTGAAAGTGTTTACTTTTGTAGTAGGGATTTTGCAATTTCTCGCGACGCACAGTAGGGCAGCAGAGCCTCAAAACTAGCATCAATTCAAGTATCATTCAACGAATGTTCTAGGTTGCACATTTCTATTAAGGGCATTTGGTAGACTGAACCCTAGTCATTTAAATTTTCATTAGTAACTTTTAGAACAATAAAGTTACAAGGGTCATTCCTTCAGTATCTTCATATCTTTTACTATCTCGTTGAATTCTGGTCAGTCAAGATCCCTAGGTAAAAAGGGAAATTGTAGACAAAAAATCGTGGTCCCTGGGACCTCACCTCACTGATTATGTAACTATTTCACAATGTTATATTCTATTTGAGATTTGCAAAAAGTTCTATTTATTCAGCTTGAGATAATCTTTTCATTCTCATAATTTATTATCTTCTATTCTGTTAGCAATACACCAGATATTTTGTGTGAAACAATTTATTATTTTAAAAAATATACTTTTAAGTAACCCTATACAGAATCTTGTAGAATTTTACAAAGAATTTTACAATTTTTCAAGGTTTTTCCTGAATTATAAGGACCTGAGTGACCTGAGCATGAATCATATCTATTTTATCGTCTCCTAAACAACCGGCATGAGAGCAATCCTGCCGCAGCCGGAAAAAGGGTGTTATGATGATGATGGTCTCTATTTATTACTTTAATAAACTTTATTCGTTATTAATAATAATTTATTTTTATTCATATAATTAAATAGTGCTTGCACCTGACCCGTGGACAACTTTTTTTTTCCTGTTACTGTGACCCGTCATCAAAAAAGGTTCGCCACCACTGGCCTATTGCATGACTGACATTAAAAAGGAAGCTATATTTAATTCAAATTGGTGAATAATTGACGTGGTCCCTGGGACCAAACCTCGCCACTTATGTACCATTAATTCCACCTCACGAGTTAAGGGTTAAGAAAGCTACTCCTAACCAACCCTATTCCAACCTATGACAGGGGCCTTGAGTACCCATCTTCTCTTTGTGAATGGAAACAAGGGTGATGTATTGGACAGTGATTTTTCAGCCGGCTGCACGAACAAAACTGCAACTCCACTGCTTATTTATCGTCGATCTACTGTTCGTGGGGCACTCCGCCGATTCCAGGAGGCGAGCTCATACACCCGGAAATTTGACCTCGTCTACCTGTTGCGTATTAGTGTTCTTTTACGTGCCAATGTCATCGTACACCACACGGGACCTTGGTTTTACCTCTCATCCGAAGGAAGGCACACTGGGTTTTTCGTTAATGAAGGGCCTTAAAGCACCAACAAATGATTCAATGAATTGGGGCAATTCGCTGATGTGAAAGAAGCCAACCCACCTCGATCCACTATCGAACCTGGAATCACTGGTGCAGTAAATCGAGCATACATTCGTCCCATTTAATAGCAGAAAATGACTATATCCCTTTTCTCACCCATGGAATGATCGGGTATCCATTATTATTCCTCTGGGAGACATGTTCAGAGACTGCAGCCCCTTCACTGGCTGCATATACGATCTTGTACCCCTTCCCAAGGGCCCTTGATCTATTCCTCTTCCACCGGGTCTCCTGGAGGAAAGCGACCTGAATCCTCCTTCGTTTTAGGACCATAACTAATTCTCCTGTTTTGCCTGTAAGGGTCCCCACATTCTGTGTACCGAATCTAAGCTTTGCCCCTATGTTAACTGTACGTGCTCCAGCTGGGGATTCCGGCCTACCCCACGGAGGACACTCGACGCACTATCTGCCATGGGATCTGAGGTCCCAGCCCAGCTCCTGATGACTGTGGCCCAGGGCCGTCAGAACCTCTAATGGCTGCTGGTGCTTGGGTGTTATTCCCCCAAACTGTGGATTTCATACCTCCCAAATACTGCATCATATGTGCACACAAACGTGTGCAATTGTACAGCGGACGAAAATTAAGCATAGCGATTGCAACATTACATTGGCAGCAAGCTGCCGCGGCATATGCCCACGTGACTGTGGGGAGAAAGTGGATACCCGACCCTACCAAAGGCGGGAAATGGGTTAGGTGTTTCTTTGATTTGTAAGAAAGGATCAAAAACGTTTTCGTTGGTTGAATCGTTTGTTTCCAAGGCAAATCAAACACACTCTCTGTTGATTGCTTGAAACCAGCATCACGGATAATAAATATGGCTACAGTGCAGTAAACATTCACGTATGTTTACCGAAGTGTTTACTCTTCGGTTTGTAGCCCTGCCAACGGATATCCCCACTTGATAATTCGTCATAATGATATAATGTGAAACTGTATTTATTATCTTTCAAAGAAACTTCACACACATCTTAGCATGTAATTTGAGAGCCCCTGAAGACGGATATTGGTAAAGCAGATAAAGCAGCGTCAAAATGGTATGCTTTAGGCTGTGTCCTAGGTGGCAGCGTCTAGCGTGACCGGGCGTGCGTTTAGAGTGTAAGCGCTACCATTCTTACTATCATTAGTGTCCAGCATGGCAGCGTGCTTTGAACATGGCGGCAAGAAGGTGGTGTGAAGTGCTTATCGATGACTCTGGAAATTAGCATGGTATTCCATGGCAAGATAGATCATGATGCACGATGAGTTTTTAAGATGTTTGGAGAATTTATGCTTTTATTGCAGGTTTATTTGTTGGGTATTGCGTGAATTATGATTTAATCATGAGTGGTACAGCAGTATACAGTGTTAATTCGGCTGCTTTGCATAATTTACGTTGTGCACAGACGTATCACTCGAAACATAGATAATAAAAAATTATAAAAAGTCATTAAAAATATACAAACAATTAGATTCGCCACTAGATTCCCAGATTCTCTACTGTGGTATCCTTTCCATTCTAAATCCTCCACAACAGGTAGCTTCAAAACTTCGGCAGTGGAGGCAACGAAGGCTGCCATTTTTAAACAACGCCCCAAGAATCGTGAGGAACGGAAGCCGCGATCAAACTCATTTGATCGCTGCTTCCAACTGTAGCGACTAGGTCGAGCTCCCGGTAGTCACTTTATGCTACATGCGACCAATTTGGACATCGCCGTTGAAAAATATTATAGTTGTCGCCATATAACTTGACACATCGGTGGGAGTGAATGGACGAGTCAATTTAAAAAAATAGGGAACTGCAGTAGGGTAATGCAGTGAAGGCCACTGATCACTTATAGCATTAAAGCATTTAGAAGTAACCTATTGGGCTCAAATTATATTTTATTAACAGCATTCCTAATAAAAGCAAAATTTATTTAAAAGTCATGAATTGTGCTCTTTCATTTGTTTGAATTTAACTGCTGAATATACAGTAGGCTAATCTGCATAATTCTAGTGTTTTTACCTGCCATATGTTCTCTGCAGAGAAGAGACAAATTCGGACATCTGCATTCAAACCTAGATGGTGGACACTTTGAGGTAGACCCCGGACACTTTCATGTGTGACACTGACATCCCCCACAGACAACCAGCCAATATTCCTGCAGGTTCCAGACGCCTGAGTGGGGCATCCCAAGTCAGAGCATGTTCAATGGACCGGCGGACCTGACCCCGCCACAGGCGGGATAATGGTGTGATAATGATGATGTTGCACTGTATACAACACCAGCTGTCTTCATCATGAGCACAACAGATCATCATCCTCATCACACCCTTATCCCCACCTATGGCATGGTCAGGTCTGTTGGTTCTAGCCCTCCACCCCATCTATCTCCCACCAGGTCCCCATCCACCCCACACACTGCTACATCCTTACAGACCACCTGCTCCCACGTCTGCTTTTGCCTCCCCCTGCCCCAGTGTTTTAAGTCACCACATGGTGAGTGATCGACCAAAAATGGCTTTTTGATCGACTTGTTGGCCACCCCTGTTCTATATCATCATGGTTAAAAATGTCCAAATCACCTCCAAAAGAAGTTTTAATTCTAGCATATGTTCAGTGGACCTGCAGTCCCGACCCTGCCACATCGGGGTAAGAGTGTGGTGATGGTATGATCATGAAGTGTCATGTACAAGTGCAGAACCTCCTATTGTGTATGCAAATTTCTCACAGACTAAGACTGCTTTGACTGCTTCGGTGGATTTTACCAGTGTCTTGGGCCTTATACTGACTATACTTCCAGAACAACCATACAGTATGCATATTTGGCCAATTCTTTTTAATCAAATGCAAACCGCACAACATGAAATCTGGAAATACCCATCATCATTAGCCCTTATCCAGCCTGTGGCAGGGCCGGGTCTGCGAGTTCTTATCCTCCACTCCAACCAGTTCTAACCCCCACCAGGCTCCCCTCCACTCTGAACGTCTCCATGTCCTGTGTACCACCTGCTCCAATGTCCGTCTTGGTCTTGCCCTACTCCTGGCGCCAACAATCACCTGCAGTCCCATAATGGAGAGAATAATACCACCTCAACCTACTTTCTCTAATCTTTTCTGCGTTGTTTCCCACCCCCAAGCTACCATTAATGTTTCAGATTCTCTCGGCTTGTGACACCTCACTTATGTGGCGCAACATTCACATCTCCGCCACTTGCATTCTCCTTTCATGGTTCTTCGTGACTGCCCAACACTCTGAGTCATACATTTAGCCTAACGACAGTTCTAAAAACTTTGCCTTTCAATTTATTGGGACCCAATGGTCGCCCAGGACTTCACTTGCCTGTGTCCGCTTTAACCATTTGTATGGGGAGATACTATAGAGGCTAAATTTATTTTGACAGATCACTAAACGAACTTTTAATTCTGGGACGCAAATCCATGTGGGGCTGAGAGCTGAAAATCCAGGAAGAATGGTCACCCTATCCTAATGACCTCCTCCTTCGCCCTTTTTATTAATGTCCATACCACCTCAACCTACCCTCCCTCATTTTTTCCATGATGTGCACCACCTCCAAGCTACCAAGCATTCACATCTGGGCTACTTGCATTCTGTCAGTATGGTTCTTCCTCACTGCCCAACACTACACCATATACTATAGCTCAGGGCTGGCGAACCTATGGCACGTAGAGCAATTTTGGTGTCACGTGGCAGGTACATGTACAGGGTAAACTACAGTATATAAAGCTAAACCAATCCGCAACTCCTAACCCTTTTTCTGCCTATGACAGCGTTGGGTACCCATCTTGTCCCTCTGAATGGACACAAGGGCGGTATACGTGACTGCCGGTTGCCGACCAAAGCTGCGTTCCCTACCTTTATCGTCGGTCTACTGTACAGGCTCCAGCGCCTGGAAATTTTTACCTCATTTACGCGTTGCAAAGTAGAGAGGGTTGTTTTACGTGCTAATGCCGTCTTACACTACATGGGACCTCAGTTTTACTTGTCATCCGAAGGAGGCCCCCTCCCCCAAGAGAAGCCAGCCCGCCTCGGTCCAGTATCGAGCCTAGAACTACTGACGCAGTTGTCGAGCATACTGCCAATCAATTGGTGAAATATCAATTTCCTGTAACAAACCTGGAGGTAAGGGTACCTTACTAGATACTCTATTCCTTTTACACACTACTGTATCTGGCACGTTAGTAACTCAAGAACGATAACTACTTAAATTTTTGGCATGCCAGCAGAAAAAGGTTCGCCACCCCTGCCATAGCTGGTCTAACCACTGCACTGTAAAACTTCGTTTTCAACTTCAGTGGGACCCTCCTATCACACATGGCTACACTTACCTGTCTCCATTTCAACCATCACCCATTGATTCTGGCCCTCCATGACCACATTGCTTCAAAAATGTCCAAGTGAGGGATTCATAGCAAGGTTACACAGTTGGTAGGGACCTACCTGCATGGTAGGCATCAGCATCTTTTTTTAATGCCATCAGAGGAGAACGGATATGCTTTATGTTCATGTGATATAGTACTTGATATTAAATCCTTTGTTGAGAAATTTGCAGATGACAAATGCATTGCAAGAATGGTAGAAGAGGGATTATCCTCCTGTGCAGAACTGTGTGTGGTGACACCATGGTGTCACCCCCTTTCCCAAAAAAAGCCGCTTCTTCTGCTTTGGTGTCACCCCATTTCTCATGTTGTGAGTGGTGTCACCCGGTGTGGTCCCAGTGCGCACCCCCTAGTGACGCCACTGGTAACAGGACAAATAAATTTGACTCAGGTAGAAGATTGGTGTTGACATTAAATCTGTGCAAATGTAGCTTTCTTAAGATATTCAGGTCTTGGAAGCAATGTAAAGAAGAATATCCAATATTGAATAACCCCTAGAGTCCCAACATGGGGGTCACCAGTGACTCTATGCATCTTAAACTGCATCATATCTTTATGATCAAGTTGACTGGCATGGTGGCACAGAAGCCAACAGTACAGGCTCCACCCCAGGAAGAGTCATACCTAGGCAGGCTAGACCATCCAACCACCACATACAGGTGGTTAAAAGCACCTGGTTAAGGGGGAGACCAAAGCAAATGTGGGAGTGGGAGCAGGGAGCATGGTAGAATGAGGGGTGGACAGGGACCTGGCAGGAGATGCATGGAAGTGGAACAGCTAGAACCTGCAGACCCAACCCTGCCACAGGGGAAATAGGGGTATGATGATGATATTTTATCATACTTTGGCATCTTTCTATATCACCAGACATTTAAATTTAAGATTTTACCTTCTAAAGGCTTTGCATATAATCAGAATATTTCTAAGCATGATATTTATACAAAATAATTTCATCTAAAAATTTGGCTAAATTGTGGAGTTGAGAAAAATTTTTATTTTGAAAAAAAAAAGGAATTGAGAAGGTCTGATATTTTCTCAAACCTTCTACATCTTCAAACCTTCAACCTCTTCTCAAACCTTCAACCTCTTCTCGACCCTTCAACCTCATCTCAACCCTTCAACCTTTAACAAACCTTAACTTTCTCAAACCCCCTATTTTTAGTTTTGGACTGTCCTACCTTTTACCTCCCATGTGTCATCTTTCGTGGCGAGCACTATAGTCTGTCCGCTTTGAGCTGTAGCACACGCACGCCCGCTCACATTAGCGTCTAGCATCAGAGGGCGTGCGTCTAGAGTGTAAGTGCTACCATTCTGCCTGTCATTAGTGTCCAGCGTGGTAGCGTGCTTTGAGCTCTGAAAGCGTCAAAAACGCATGGCGGCAAGAATGCAGTGTTAAGTGTTTATCGATGACTCTGGAAAATAGTGTGGTATTCCATGGCTGCACGATCAGTTTTTCAGATGTTTGGAGAATTTATGCATTTATTGCAGTTTTATTTGTTGAGTATAGCGTGAATTATAATTTGGATGGTGTGCCCAAATGGACAGCAGACCGACGATAAATAAGTATAGCGGTTGCAGCTATGGTCAGCAACCAGCTGTGGAAAAACCATGTCCAATATGTCGCCCTCATGTCCCTTCAGAGGGACAAGATGGGTACCCGACCATGCCATAGGTGGAAATAGGGGTAGGACTTGCTTGCATTTTGTACACAATTTTTGTGTCTTGTCGCTTTTATCTCTGCTGAACTATGCTGTTCCATCACACTACTGGTAGCACTCTTTGCTTGTCGCTCTTCTCTTTACTTGTAGCTCTGCTATTATTGTCACTCCACTATGTGGTCAGCCTTAGAGGCAGAGCGTTAGCAGGCAATCACTGAACATTGAATCGCAGTTTTTCCCATACTTGCATCAAATGACATGAGAACTTCTCTGCTTAGCACCGCTTTTTGTTATTGTCACGTCAACTTTCCGCAGAGAACTGCAGCATTGGCACTGTGCTCCGCAGGGTCGCATGGCGGAGACACTGAGTCACGTCACCCTGCAACTTAACATGCGCAACTACATACTATCATGTGCGCCACATAAATTTATAGTGAGTCACCCTGCGTCTCATTTTGCGCTGGTGTTAACTGTTCTTGGCTACAGGTTCGATGCATAATAGAGATTGTTTGGTGTCCTTTGGGCACGGAACCTTGGAGTCACCGCATTCGCTTGCGGTGTTTAATGCCTGGTTCCGTATACCCGTGCGCTAATGCTATTACCGTTGAATCAGATGACACAGCACAAAAAATGGTGACGTCACACTACTACTTGGGGCGCTGCAGAGCAGCTATGCGTGACGCTGCGTTCTGACTGGCTGGCGGTTGAGCTGTCTGCTTGAAAAATGGCGGAGGATAATGTAAGACATGACGGTGGCGTGAGGTGACTCCAAATAAAGCGCTGCACTTAAGGAATTGCGCTGGCGGTCCTTCATAACGCACTAGCACAAAACGTCATCAAAATGTCATCAGTGGCGACGTGATTAGCGTTGAATTGCGGTGATACGGAACTAGGCATAAGATGTAACTTGCACGTAAAATACCTTTTCTGCATGACACGTGTAGAAAGTGTTCGCCTCGGAGGGCGCGAACGTACAGTATTGTCTCTGACTACTGCGTCAGTTGGTTAGTATCAGTACTAGATCGAGGAAGGTTTGCTTCTTCCACACAAGAGAGAATCTCCTACCACGCGAGACGGGAAGAACAGCCGTTTTATTTTTGGTACTTTAGGGGCCTTCAACTACAATGGTTATAGCCTCGACCACAGCATAGTTCTATTGCAGAGTTTGCACAGACATGCTGTTACGACTTTTGGGTATTAGCAGTGCCCAGTGTTTCCAAGCCACAACACATGCCGTTACAATCTGGGGTTGTGTTGCTTAACTTCAGTGATCAGCCGTATTGCTTTGGATACCGAAAAGCCGTTGCCTCGTGTGGGGTTCAGTGTCACTTGCAGTCAAAAGAACCCTCTTCGTGGAACGAGTAGATTGGCAAAATTCTCGAATTGTTGTTTTCGTTTAAACGTTTTTAAATGAAATGTTAATGTTGAACTTCTATTGACTCTTCATGTTTTTTAGATCGATTATGCTGATGGACAGTTACCACGCGCTGGACCGAGACGAGCGTGCAATTGTATGAATATGAATTTGGACAAGTTATTGGTTCCAAACCAAGACGATGGTTCGCACATTGCAACTGATCTCTCCATCGATTCAGATAAGGTGCTGTATCAATTTCTAAGTCATTTCTAAAGAAAATATATTTTACCAATTCTAATTGTATACACTGCAAGCAACTCTGATAGGCCAAATTGGCAGTGGAGAGAATGACTCTCATTCCTAATTACTAAACCATTGAACTGCAAGGAACATGAAGCCTAACATTTAATCTCCCATATATTGCATACCTTCTATAATGGCACCTTCCAGAAACTTCCTCACATTATCCTCACTGAGAGCATTCCATTGTCGAATGACACTTGGAAGAAAAGCCCAGTAATATGTCTGTTCGTGCCCTGATCTCATTCAATTTGAAGGGATGAACATTTCTCCCATTATAGGCTGCAAGGGTTAAGCTTCCACCTGGAGTACCCTTTCACCCCATTTCAGCCTATAAAAAACTTAATGCTGTCAGAAACCCGCCTCTGACGAAGTGAGTACCACCCTAATTCTGTGATCATGCCTTAGACTTAATCTGCGAGAGAAGCGATTCAGCACAATTCTTGCGGCCCCCCTTTGGATCATTTCAATTTCCCAAGATATACCCTACCTAAACGGAAACCAAATTGGACTGCAGTACTTCACAATTGGCCTTACCAGTGAAAAATATGCTATTTATTTTACTTCTTTGTGCTGTCCCCCGGCATTCTTCGAACCAAAAGGAGGGTATGACCAGCCTTCCCAATCAATTTGTCAATGTGCTCCTACCAGGTACTCTCAGTCTTTAGAATAATTCCAAAGTGCTTATGGGTCTTAACCCTATTAATCCAACACCACCTATGAAATAAGTAATATTTACCCACTTTTTACACCTGCTTATCCTAAGGAAGCTACAGGTGTGCTGATTTAATCGCAACTCCCACTTTCTGTTGCAACTGTGCAGGAAGACAATGCCTCATCCACAACCCTTGCAATGCATGTGTCATCTGCAAATACATCAAGAAAGGATTGTGTCAAGCCCTATATCAGTAACATACTTCATATAGAGTAAAGTCCCATTACGCTTCCCTGGGGGACTCCTGATGTAACAGGTGTCCATTTCGATTCTACCCCATCAAAAAGTACCATATTATCTCGCGTATAATATGCTCCCCAAGTTCCAAGATTTAAGTTCATGTAAAAATCTCAATACTCATGTATAATATGCAGGCTAAGTTTGCCAGTCCCCAATTATTTCAGATGACGATTGTGAAGAATTTTTAGGCTTTTAATATCGGTATTGTTGGACATAATTGAACTTAGAATATTCATTTTTATTGCCGGACTTGTTAATTTTTTATAGTAGTATGCTAGTATAGGTTACACTTGTATTAATATAGCAGCACTTGTATCTATGGTATGAAGGTAAATAAAGTGTAGGTAGCTAAATATTATATTTATAAAACTAACTCTTAAAGAGCATCTAATAGAAGTTAAATGAGGTTAATAACCAAACATGTCTCTTCTTGCTTTCAATGGATGATCCAGTATTCTTTATGTGTGGTTAGCGTTCTCTGATAATGGCTGAAATTTTTACATCTATGTATAATACGCACCCAGAATTTGCATCCAATTTTTTCGGAGAAAAGTGCGTATTATACAAGAGATAATATGGTACTCTGCTGCCTGCTTTGCAGGTAGGCCTTTCCCCACTGAATAACCTTACTATGAATCCCTAACTTGGACATTGTTGAAACAAGCTTGTCATAGAGTACCATGAAAAGGGCCTGCTCAAAGTCCAGGAATTCAACATCAATCAGCTGACACTTGTCTAGAACTCTCAATATTCTAATTCTTATTTACTACACTGCGAGCAGCCTTTTATTTGGCCAATATGGCAGTGGAGGGACAAACTCTCAATCCCTACTTATGATAACCTAATACTCCTAAAACCCTAAGCTATAATTCAGGTGCCTCCCCTAACACAATACTAGCAATGATTGGCTTTCCTTGGATGAAGCCCTCCATCTTATCCATTCCATTCCATTGTCGAATGACCCTTGGCAAAAATGACCAGTAGTATGAGTCTCTCTGTGCCCTAACTTCTTTCAATTTATATGGATGATCCTTTCTCCCTTTATACTCAGCTGGGGACACACTTCCAGCCAAAGGTCCATTAATCCCAGCAGCAGTCTTATAAAAAGGCTAATACTGTGAGATATATGCCTCTGGCTTAATTTGTCCCAACCTAGTTCTGTAATCATGGCAGATATGCTCTCCCTGTGAGAAAATCTATTGAGTACAATTCTTGCTGCCCTCCTTTGAATCCTTTCAACCTCCCAAGATATGTCCTGCCTGAAGGGGAACCAAATTGGACTGCCATACTCCAAAATTGGGCATACCATTGAAATGTATGCTGTTTCTTTTACCTCCTTTATGCTGTCCTGAAGGACCCTACTAATCAGACGGAGGAATTGACCAGCCCTCCCAATCACTTTACCAATGTGATCCTTCCAATTACCTTGATTGTTTAAGACAATTCTAAGGTGTTTATGGGTTACAACCCTAACTCCACCTATGTGGTAATCAAAATGAAGTAGCTGCCTAGATCTGGATATTGTGAGAATCCTACACTTCTTCAGGTTTAATGGCAATTCCCATTTTACACACCAATTGTAAATCCTATCTAGGTCCTGCTGTAATTGCACACAGGATGATAACCCATCATCTATTACCTGAGCCGCACATGTGTCATCTGCAAATAGTTCAAGGAAGGAATTAACCCATTAACGCCTGCTGTACTCAGTTGAGTACACAACTTTGAGAATTTCTCCAGTGTCTAAAGTGTGATATACCATTGTCTTTTTCTGAATTGATTGTGAACATGATAAACTCTAATTTAAAAATATCTTTAAAGCAAAATATTTTTGGAAAATGTCAGTTTTGTTGTAGTTTTTGCAATGAAAGTTTCTACAATACAAACAAAGATTTCGGTTTGAATTATTTTGCACTTCTAGGTAAATATTTTCCGAAATGTTATTGTAGGCATAATTCATATACTATATATAATACTATGCACTTCATGGATAATTTATGTACTGGAAGTTAATTAATTAATTCAAGAAAATTTGTCGGTGTTCTCAGTTGAGAACAATGGGCACTTGCATAGATAAAACCCTCCCTGGTAAATCGATATTTAGCAGGAAGGTGTCGATATATTATTTTTATCAGGAGATTGTCAGTAGTAAAACATGCTTCAAAATGTCTCTTTTTCAAGAAATGGTACTTATGAAGGGCTTGAAGAAGCTATTTGCATCAATTTTGGCAGGGAGGACGAAACCACTGGGTGTGACATCGTGGCCATGCCCCTCTGAACCAGGTAGTTTAGCAGATGTGGAAGAATGGTTTGATGACGATTTTGAATAATTTGCTTAGACATGGAACATTCTGGGAACTACTAGTCTTAAACCATGATGATGATAATGGTAGTGATTCAGACACCAGTAATGCAGAACACTTGCTATGGCTAAAAGTCACCACATGGATGCCAAGTTCCAAAATGAAAAAAAAAAATGTCAACCATCACGTTCACAAATCATCATAATCACCATCACATCTTTATCCCACCTGTGGTCTGCAGTTTCACTGAGCATGCTTTGACTGGGGGCACTCCCAGCCAGGCGTCTTGAACCTGCAGGAATAGTGGCTGGGTTGTCTGTGGGGGATGCCAGGATATCCAACTTGTTCCAACACCACATTATCCAAAATTATAATATTGCATGGTGTCTGCCCTATTGCACTTTAACAATAACCACTCTAATGCACACACATGTGGAACCAACATATTCACAAATGGAATATAAAAATTTGATGGTGGGATATCCTGGGGTTTTCAATGATCATTGCTGGAAATTGTCTAACACAAAACCTACCATCAAAATCTAAAAGGAAATGCCCATCATCATCAACAATTGGCATTAGGCCACAAGAATTGTCATAACCCAAGAAATCTAGAACAGCTGCAGTGAATTATTTGTCATTCAATAATAAGGTGGCACTGTGCGGGAGCGGCGAGTTGCGTTGGACACACCAGTTCTCGTTTGATCACTGAAGTTAAGCAACGCAAGCTCAGTTAGTACTGACATGGGTGGTCGCTCGGGAAAGCTGGGTACTGCTAATACCCAATAATCGTCGCATTAGTGTAGTGTCTGTGCAGACTATGCACTAGAACTATGCAGTGGACGGGTCTCTAATGACCTTGTAGTTGATGGGACCTTAAACACCAACATACCTAGTGGCACTGTGCATCACCATCATCATGCCACTTTGGCAGGGTTGGGTCTCAGATTCCACTGAACATGCACTGGCTGATGACACCCCAGCCAGGCGTCTGGAACCCACAGGGATCCCACAATAAGTTGGGAAAGTGCAAAATGTGAAAAGAGACTTTGCATTGAAAGAATGTGTTTCGAAGATTTCCTAACATATGTGCCCATTGTACTCATCCGAGTACACCCCCGTAGAATCTACATGAAAGTGGAATAATTTTTTTCTTTCACTTTCCTGTTATGTTATCATATTATAATTAAAATTATCATGCAAATTTATTATTCTACTTGCTGGTTTTCCTATGGGCGTTAATGGGTTAATGTCAAGTCCCATGTCGTTCACATAGAGAATGTACAACAAAGGACCTAATACACTTCCCTGACGGACCCATGATGTGACTGGTTTCCACTGAGATTCACTGTCCTTGAAAATCACCCTCTGTTTTCTAACATGCAGATAGGACCTTACCCATTGAACAACATTTCTATATATCCCTAAGTTGGACATTTTTGAGACCAGCTTATCATGGGGCACCATGACAAAAGCCTGTTCAAAGTCCAATAACACAACGTCAACCTGCTTTCTGCTATCTAAAGCCCTTTGAATATGATCCATCAAGCAAGCCATTTGGGTGTTGCATGACCTGCCTTTCCTAAACCCATGTTGCTTATTACTAAGGATGCCCTTCTTTTTCAGATATCCCATTATAGATGAGAATTAGATGTGCTCAAAAAACTTTGATACAGCACTTGTTAATGAAACTGGTCTATAGCACTTAGGGTCTGCTGTGTCCCCAGACTTGAAAATGGGCACTACATTTGCCAGTTTCCATGATGATGGAACAATGCTTGTTGCTAATGACTTTTTAAAAATTTTCACCAGGTAATTACTAATAATCCCAGAAAGTCGCTGCAGAATAAATGGTGAAACACCATCAGGACCCATCGCCTTATATACTGGTAATTTTCTCAGTAGTTGTTAAATTGACACCCTAGTGATAACCTCATCCATTCCTCCTGGCAAATCCCTATCAAATTCTGGCTGGGAGTTATTTCTACTGCTTGCAAAGCATTTTGCAAATGTGTCATTAAAAACGTTGGCAATCATAAGACTATCCTTGATTAAATTTCCTAACCCATCCTTAACCACTGTATCCCTAATCACCCTCCTTCCTACACCTTTTTATATATCCCCAGAATGCATTTGGATTTTTCCTAAGGCTGTCTCCCAAAATGTGTTCATGAAAATTCTTGTGAGGTTCCTTCATAAACACTTTAACCATTTTGTGGGCCCCCATTATAGACTACCTCACTATTGACATCCCTCCTTCTCCCTAGTGCATTCCTAGCCTTTCGCTGGTTTTGCAAAGCTGCCTTCACCTCTTTTGAATACCATTCTGGAACAGAGTTTCTCCTTATAATCCTGGTGGGGACAGCAAGGGTCATAAGGAGAATATTTTCCATCCAACAAGCCAGTTATGTTAAATGACCTCCCTTTCCTAATCCCATGCTGATTATTGCTAAGAATGCCATTTTCCTCCAAATGCCAATATATGCTCAACTGTCAACTGAATAATATATGCTCAACTGTCTTTCATATAGCACTCATCAAAGAGACTGGCCTGTAGCACTTAGGATCTGCAGTATCCCCTGACTTGAAGACTGGCACGTTTGCCAGCCCCCAGGAGGGTGGAACAATGGCACTGTCTAATGACTTTTTAAAAATTACCACCGAATAGTAGCTGATGATCTCTAATAGTTTTTGTAGGATAAATGGAGAAATGTTGTCAGGCCCCATAACCTTAAGGACCACTAATTTATCCAAAAGCTTCTTAATCCTTCTCTTGTAATTCCAACCGCCTCCATTTTCCCTTGATAATCCCCAACTGACACTGATGGGTAATCATCCCTACAATTTGCAAATGAATCATTAAAAATATTTGCTGCTATAAGGCTATCCTTAACTAAGTTTCCTGAACTATCCTTAACAGCTGGAGCCCTATAACTCCCCTTTCTGCATTTTTTTGATACCCCCAGAATGCTTTTGGGTTTTTCTTGAACCTCTCCCCCAAAATATTCTGATGGAAATTATTGTAGCATTTTTAATCAATACTTTTGCCCCTTTTCTGCTTTCTTTAAAAGCAGCCTCACTATCTAGATTTAGCCCCTCCTAAATATATTCTTGGCTCTTCTCTGCTTATGCAAAGCTTCCTTCCCTTCCTGGGTATACCAGACTGGATAGCCATTATCACACTTTTTCGTACTAGGGATGGCCTGTCTTTTACCATCTTCTAGTAGTGCTAGGAATCTTTGCCAGGTTTCCTCAGCGCTTCAAGCATTGGCATTGACCTGAAACTCATTCAACTGGGACTCTAAATATGACCTAAACAACTCCAAATCTGCCCTGTGTTGTTGATAAGTCTCCCTACAAGGTGTACAATACCTTTTCAGCTTTCTCACTATTTTGACCTTAACCCCAACATGGTCACTAATTCCCTTAATGCACTCCACATCCTTGACAGAGCTAGGCACATTAGTAAAATCTAGGTCTAAAATTCTCCCTCTCATGAGTTGTCATGGTCGTAACTGAAAGACTGGAATTTGAAGCAGATTGCATCCTGTCCCACCTCATCCCTAGAAGATTGAGGTGCTCTGAAGAGTGTGCCAATCTCAACAAGGGATTTGCATCATTTCCTGGTGGACGGTAAAGACAATCACATAAGTGCCCCCACTGCTGAGCCAGAAACACAACAACACACCATCTCACAGTCACCTTCAAACTGTGTTTCCCTAGAACTTCTTAACCTAACCTCAGAAAAGTTAGGAAAAAATCAATTATAGCTATATTAGAGCTGTGAATCCTTTAGTAGCTTTCTTTTATTTAGCCCACTACAACATTCAAAACAAATTGTGTTAAATTGACTATTTATTTTGATAAGGCAGGTTTTTTATCAGCTAGGGGTGCTCACAACACCCTATCTATGTACTTATGTAACTTTCTTTGTAAAGTTTTTTTTTGGGGGTGTTAGCTTAATTTACTGCCACTTTCCTTCAGGGAGTAGTTTGGCCCATGCACAGGGGTGGGGGGCAAGAAATTGATGGGGTTGTTGACCAAACATAAAGAAAAGGGTCACTTGTCTATGAGTGGGTGGCTAGTTTTTGCAGAGAGGATTTTTATATAATTTTTGGTACAGCTTAAATTTTTTTGTGAAATTATGTCTTAACAAGAGTGTGTAGTTAGTTTTTAATTTGGTTTCCCATTAAACAACATTGGGTTTTAAAATTCCTGTCAGTTTTCTAATGATATGCTAATTGATAAAAAGAATTTTTCTTCTTATTTTTAAGCATTCTCAATTTTTTTTGCATATATTTCTTTGCTATGCTCCAACACAGATAATATAATTTTAAAATAATTATTTTTGTTATGCGTACTTAAGGGTTAAGGATTTGTCTACAGCAACAAACACACCTCCCCTTCTACCTTCCCTGTCTCTTTATGTACTATGTACCTATCAGAAAAAATATTCATTGAGCTTATATCTTCCTTTAACCATGATTCACTGTCTATAATGATATCAGCATCCCATGTGGCAGCAAGAGCATTAAATTCTCTGCCACTTTATTTACTATGATTCTTTACAATGGTTGTATTCAGATATTGAGCACACTACGTATTCTGCTATTAAGCTGTTTTTTTCAGCTATCTTCTGACAGGAGATTCACTGTGATGCTAAATTTCAGTTTGGTTTATTGCTGTTTGATTATTACGAATTTTAGAGAGGTAGGCCTGCCTCAGTGCAACGGCGGTTGTGGGTTTGGCCCTACTGGAGAGAGAGAAAGGCAGAGGGTGAGATAGGCAAGCAGAGACAGAGAGAGGTGGGCAGAGAAGTCCTGTGCTCATTCTGTCGGATAAGAAGTAAAGACTAGACCCTGTGTGTTGTGTGCCATGTCACCTACACGTGAAAAACCTTTGCTCCATGAAGAAACCTTGGGGGATGCACCCAAGGCATTGAGGACTCCCCCAGTTTGCTGAAAGAGGCCAGCCTCTTTCAGAAATTTTAGCTGTTTTAGCATTTTACCTCTTGTCTTTATGTTTTTACTACTGCCTGTATTGGTGGTTTTGCCTTTTTGTTCTTGTGTTGTTTTCACTTTTGCCTTTTTATTTCTGTGTCTGTTTTGGCTTTTGTCTTTATTTATTCTTCATTATTTATTTGGCTATTGTACTTTTATTTTTTATTACTTTAAGTGGCCTTTTGCCCTTATTTATTGTCATCACGGTGGGATGGCCATTTACACCCTGACCATGGTAATTGCCTTTCTGGGCCCTAATGACCATTTTAGTCGATGGGCCCTAAAACCAGAGAACAACAATCAAACTAATTAATCAATGAAACCCTCCTAGGGCCTGCAAACGTCACAATACTATTTCACACTATAACATATTATGACTATTTTGACCAATCATTACCCTTCTGCTCCTTATTAACCCATTAATGCCCATAGGAAAACCAGCAAGTAGAATAATAAATTTGCATGATAATTTAAATTATAATATGATAATATAACAGGAAAGTGAAAGAAAAAAATTATTCTACTTTCATGTAGATTCTACGGGCGTGTACTCAGGTTAGTACAATGGGCACATACGTAAGGAAATGTTTGAAACACATTCTCTCAATGCAAAGTCTCTTTTTACATTTTGCACTTTCCCAACTTATTGTGGGAACCCTGTGGGTTCCAGACTCCTGGTTGGGGTGTCATTAGTCAGTGCATGTTCAGTGGGTATGATGATGATGATGCACAGTGCCATCTTATTTTTGAATGTCAAATAATTCACTGTAACTGTTCTAGATTTTTTTGTGTTACCTTTTCTTGAAAAAGAGAAATTTTGAAGCATGTTTTACTACTGACAATCTCCTGATAAAAATAATATATCGACACCTTCCTGCTAAACATAGTTTTACCAGGGAGGTTTTTATCTATGGACGTACCCATTGTACTCAACTGAGTACACCATCAAATTTGCTTGAATTAATTAATTAACTTCCAGTATATAAATTATCCATGAAGTGCATAGTATTATATGTAGTATATGAATAATGCCTACAATAACATTTCAGAAAATACTTACCTAGAAGGGCAAAATAATTCAAACCAAAACCTTTACTTGTATTGTAGAAACTTTCTTCACAAAAACTACTATTAAACTGATGTTTTGCAGCAATATTTTTCTTTCAAGATATTTTTAAATTAGGGTTTGTCTTCTTCACAATCAATTCAGAGAAAGACGTAATGGTATATCATACTTCAGACACAGGAGAAATTCTAAAGGTTGTGTACTCAACTGAGTACAGCAGGCGTTAATGGGTTAAATGAAGGAATGAATCAGTCTTAGGTGGTATGGACATGTAATAAGATGAGGGGAGGAAGAGCTCGCGAGGTCCATTTTAGGAATGTAGGTGGTCAGAAGCTTCGTGGCAAGGGGAGACCGAAGCAGACGTGGGAGCAGGTTGTCCGTAAGGATATGGTAGTGTGTGGGGTGGTCTGGGATGTGGTGGAAGACAGGGCGGAGTGAAGGTTTACAACTTGCAGACCCAATCCTTCAGTAGGAGGGATAAGGATATGATAATGATAAAGGAATGATTCACATGAAACATTTCTTTCATTGGTTTTGTTGTTGTCGTGCCATTCCATGGTCCTTCCTGTGGAGTGGTTTCTTAACATGTTGTCATCTCGAGTGGTAGGGCTCTGCCGATCCGTTGCCAATGTGGGCTTGGTTGTTTTAGAGCTAATGTATCCCTTATCTCTATTTGTTTTTCTTTTCCTCATAGATTTTTTCCCTTTGTAACTAGAAGAGCATTTTTAAGTTAATAAAAATTTTTATTTCTTACTTTAACTGGTGGCAATCCTGGATTCTTCTATTTAGGATTTAGTTTTCCGTAGATCCTTGAGAGGTCGTCGTGACGTTCTGAATTTCTAGTCTTAAACACTTAGTCCTTTTAAAAGTTAGTCCATTATTTGATTCACTCATAGCCTTTGTTTGTTGGTTAGATGAAGTTTTATTTTCAGTTGATTCAATGACTTTTAATTTTTACAACTTCTATTTCTCACAAGTTTCCTCTATTCATTTGTTGCTTTTGAAGTTTCATATTTTCCCACTCTATGATTTATTCATAGTCCATATTTCCACAATTGCAGTCGAACTTCGCTATAGCACACCCTGGTTATAACACTTTTTGGCTTATAGCACACACAAGGGAAAGTCCCAGCCAGCACTAATGCATAAGTATTTAGAAATTGATTGGCTATAACACACTCGGATATTGCATATAACACACAACTGGTTTGGTCCCAACAGCACTTTCAATGTGTGAGAGACCTCGGATATAACAAACAGCTGTAACATGAAACTAGATGGCATACCCAACAGCTTAAGTAAGGCTATATGGTACAAGATTTTTCCTATCTAGGATCAGTTTTCCAGAGCAATGGGGAAATTGGCCCGTAGCATTAATTCAGGATAGCTGAAGTGAAGACAGGCAAGTGGGGTCAATTTTGCAGAACTGTCATTAGGCCGGCTATGCTATATAGCTCATAGTGTTGGGCTGTTATGAAGACCCATGAAAGGCAAATGCAAGTGGCTGAGATACGAAAGCTACGCTACATGTGTAGGGTGTCATGATCTGACAGAATTAGAAACGACTACGTTAGTGGTAGCTTGGGGGTGGCAGATATTGTGGAAAGGATTAGAGAGAAGCGTTTGAGGTGTTATGGGCATTGATGAGGAGGGGAGAGGAGGAGCTTATTAGGTCCATTGTGGGACTGCAGTTAGTTGGGGGCACCAGAGGTAGAGGAAGACCAAAACGGACGTGAGTGCAGGTGGTGCAAAGGGATATGGTGGCATGTGGGGTGGAAGGGGACTTGTTTGGGGGATAGGTGGGAGTGGAGGATTAGAACCCACAGACCGGAACCTAGCTCAGGTGGGAGAAGGGTGAGATGAGGATGATAATAAAAGGATAAAATTCTCAGGAGTGTGGAATCTGGCAAAATTGCAGCTGACTGCAAGTGTGTGCGTCTTGAAGAATAATTATACAAATCTAGGTTGAAATTATCTTGAAATTAGCATATTTTTGTTCCATTAAAATAGCTTAGGCATCATTTAGCATTGTTTCTGTTATAATACACACTCGGTTATAAGACACAGACATGAGCAGTCCCAAAGGTGTGTGTTATATAAGAGTTTGACTGTATTCAGTCTATAATATTATAACGTTGTCTCGGAGTGCTCTCAGATTTTGAGCAATAGCTTCTCTCTCTTTCTCCCTCACTGGGAGATGATGATTGACTGCTGGGCTACATGATTGATGATTATTTTTTCAGAGTCGTTTCACACCTTTATATACCCTTTTTAGTGTGACTGGGCTACTTTCTCCCATTTCCCATCTTTTCCTATTTGTCCATTAGAGTGGGGTGATAGATTGGGATCAGGGGCTGGACCAATAGTGTAGGTTTGTCTTTAGAAATGGGTCATATGTTCAAAACATCTAGCGGATGAGGAAAGGGTTTTATCACAATCTAATACAAAAAATTTTTGGAAATTAAAAGGTTAATTGGAGGAAATGAGTTATCCGTTTTAATATTAAAAAATTGGGTCTGTTAAGGGAAACCAGATAATTTGTGTAATTTATTAATTTTTGCTTTTTTACTCTTAGCTATGGGGCAATCCACAAAATACAGAATTAACAGTAGGGCAATTCACATATAGTGTGAAGTGTGAAACTTCTATGTAACAGTTTTAATTAGTGTCAGCAATTAGCTTGCGTCTCCTTTGAAATTTCTGTGTCTGGCTTTTTTTTTTAAATAGTTTTTAATTTTTTCAAAATTATATGTACGTGCAAAGCTCCTTGATTTTCGTATAGGAGTTCTTAAGTCGAGATACCATTGTACTTGGCTTTTAATTGTGATGGAAACCAGGCTGACGTGCTCTGTGGATGACGAATTGGTGATAAGGCATATGCCTATGATCGTTTACCCTCAGTAATGGGGAAAGAGGTTTGGTGATCCTTTAGTGATCGGACAGGTTCAATTCAGTAAAAGGGTGAATTTCTGGAATGGCCCTTATTTCCTAAGCTATGCCTTTAATTGAAAAATTAATTTATTTTAACGACCTATTGCATACTTCCAAAATTAACCATTTCACAACCCTCATGTTGCGTTAAACACACCAGTTCTCGTGAGATCACTGAAGTTAAGCAGCGCAAGCTCACGTTAGTACCAACATGGGTGATTCGTAAAGAACGTTGGGTGCTGCAGATTTGGGGTGATAAGGTGCTCGTTAGGTCCATTACAGGAATGCAATTGGTTGGAAGCACTTGGGGCAGGAGGAGGCCAAAGCAGACATGGGGGTAGGTTGTCTGTAAGGATGTGGTAGTGTGTGTGGGGTGGACGTTGGCCTGGTGAGAGATAGGCGGGAGTTAAGGGCTGGAACCAGCAGACGGGATAAGACTATGACGATGATAATGAATTCTTTAGGTTAATGTTTAAGTCAGCAATACTTGCGGGGAGCGGCTTATTGCATTGGACACCAGTTCTCGTCTGATTGTTGAAGTTAAGCAACGCAGCCCCAGCTACAATATTACTAACATGGGTGGCCATTTGGGAAAACTGGGTACCGCTAATACCCAATAATCGTCGCATTAGTGTAGTGTCTGTGCAGGTTCTCCACTAGAACTATTCAGTGGACGGGGCGCTAATCACCTTGTAGTTGAAGGACCCTAAAACACCAACAAAACAAACAGAAGAAATACCCGCCTCGGTGGCTCAGGAAGTAACGTGCTCGATTCCTAAGACAGTGGTTATAGTTTCAATGCTGGACAGAGGTGAGTTGGCTTCTTTCGGGTGAGGGAAAGGCCCCGAGTGCACCTTCCGTCGGATGAGAAATAAAACCGTGGTCCTGTGTGGTGTACAATGTCATTTGTACGTGAACGAGAACCCTCTGTACTATTCAACGGGTTGATGAATCAAATTCCCAGTTGTAAGAGCTCGCTGCCTGACCCTGCTGAAAAGCCCCAACAAACATTATACCAGTGATAAATAAGAATAAGGGTTGTGGTTTTTGTAGGCAGCTGTCCCCAAGCCTCCCTACCCAGCCTAGACGGTAAATGGGTTAGTAGCTGCTAATGTTTGGGCTAGATCTTGAGAATCTTACCATTTTGAGAAAATGCAAACATTTACACTTGACCTCAGTGTTAAATGACGCTTCATCTTGTTCGAGCGACACCCTTTCAAATTCATTACCAGCAACATTTTGAACTTTGAGTGTTAAACTAGTTGGGCTCTGAATTCTTTGTTGAAAACATTGCATAATTTAGCGGCGACCTCTTCTACCTGCCCTGACAAAAGGTGGTCTTAGAGTGGGAGATCGATTCTTTCAACTATAAGGCAAGGCGCAAAATGAGACGCTGGTTGAAGCAGCTCATCGAAAAACTGCTAGCAGGCATTCACCGCACATTGAATCACAGTTTTTGGCAATTTTCAAAGCAGACGTGAAGTGGACGGGGACCTGGTGTAGTGTGGGTCTAGCCCTCCACTCTCATGTATTTCGCACTAGGTCCCCGACTGCTTCAGTCTCCCCTGCCTGAGGTTGAAAGAGCCGCATTTATATGTGCCAGCAACCTGTGCCCCTCTGCAAGGCATTTTTTATTCCTGCTTACTGGTAACAGTGTCAGTTATAAAGTTTTTCTTCTCTCCTGTCAAATTTGGTTTTTTGAACTTATGCGGTAAAATGAAATGAAATTCTGATATTAAATTTTTAAAAGTCGTAATATTATCTGTAATTCCTTCATCATCATACCATTATCCAGCCTGTAGCAGGATCGGGTCTGAGTTTTCTAGCCCTCTACTCTCCTATTTCCAACCAAATCCCCATCTACTCCACACTACCATATCATTACAGACAACCTGCTCCCACGTCAGCTTTGGTCTCCCTCACTTCACCTCAATCTACTCTCCCTCACTTCACCTCAATCTACTCTCCCTCATTTTTTCGGGGATGTCTCCCACCCAGGCTGTCTCTAATATAGTCATTCCTAATTCTATCAGCCCTAGACACCCCACTCATGTACCGCAGCATTCCCATTTTGACTACTTGCATTCTATTTACGTGGCTGTTTCTCACTGCCCAATCTCTGATCCACACACCCTCCTAACACACTAGCAGAGCCCTGTGTGATAGGACGTTCCCAATAAAGTTGAAAGGGAAGTTTTACAGGGTAGTGGTAAGGCCAGCTATGTTGGGCAGTCCTAGTGTTGGACAGTGAGGAAGAGCCACGTAATTATCTATAATTGCTTCTTATTAAAAAAAATATATATATTTCAAATATTAGTATGCAGTTTGGAAAAAAAAATTTTCATTTTATTTGAGTGAATTCTAGAAAAAATACTGGTGCAACATGTAAAAAGCTATCCAGATTGATGCACACGATGACGAACATGGGGTCCAAAATCATTCTAGACGTCAGAACACCTGCTGCATATGCAGAAAAATATGATTTTGGACCCCAAGTTTGTGCTCGTGTTCAGTCCATGTGGACACTCCATTAGTGTAATTATTGACCCAAGATGTAAAATGCAGAGACGTATCAGACGTAAGAATTGAACAACTAACGCCATGAACAACACGCGGTTCTGCAGGTTTTTGCGTGTAGAACCGATAAGAGTAATATTTTTTTCGGTAAATCTAATGGTTTTACTGGTCTTAGGTTTTCAGTTTCATTGTGGTTCAAAGTACTGATAGAAATTGAGGTTTTCTTTTGTTGTTGTACGTTCAATTTAGTTTCCTGAAGAGAGTGCCGCTTTAATGCTTTACATTCTCTGGCCTTTTTGAAAGGCCTGCATTATGCCGGAAATTTAACTTCTGATTAATGTTTTGTTTGCTTTCTTAGGTGTCTATGGAATATCATATGCATCCAAATAAACACGTCCATCTCCACAGAACAGAAATGTATTTGAAATCCAATCGAAATTCTCACAGCAGTGACACATCTTCAGCGTATTCTGGCTCTGACACAATGCAATCTGTCCATTCGTCCTCTCTGGAAGATCAGGAAGTTGATTTATCTGGACTGATTGAAAGCATCGTTGACACCGATGAAGAGGAAGATTTGGCTGAATCAATAGATGTGAGTACTACTCAATGATAAATCTATACTTTTACATATGTCATGTACTCGTGTGATTCCCAAAGGAGCCATGAAAGGCTGAGGTCCGTATGCTGCCCTACATTAGTGGGGTGTTACGAGCCGACAGCATCCGAAACTACAGTAATGTTAGCTTGGGAGTGGTTGAGGTGGTATAGGCATGTGATGAGGAGGAAGTTAAACTCTCCATTATGGAACTGCAGTTGAATGGTGGCACCAGGAGTTGGGGAAGGCAAAACGGACGTGGGAGCAGATAGTAGGATTGGGGATTTGTGGTAGAGGAGAACTTCGTGGGTGATAGACGGGAATGGAGGATAAGAATTCGCAGACATTACAACAGTACATTACAACAGCACATTACAACAGCAATGGCGATGGGGGTGAGAAGGTGGACATGGAAAAAAAACAGAGTACTTAGCTTTCAGTTAGAATGGCCACGACCAAGGGCGTGTGGTTCGATGTGCCAGTGAGGTGATACCAGCGGTGCAAGTTTAGGTATCTAGGATTGTTGTTTTGGAGCAATGGAGAAATCGGCTCAGACGTTACCCACAGAATCGATGCAGGATGGCTGAAGTGGAGACAGGCAAGCAGTGCGCTATGCGACCGCCTGGTCCGAATTAAATTGAAAGGCAAACTTTACAAAACTGTAGTTAGGCCCGCTATGTTATATGGGACTAAGTATTGGGAAGTGAGAAAGAACCACGAGAGGAGAATGCAAGTGGTTGAAGTAGGAATGCTGCGTTACATGACTGGCGCGTCGCTTGCTGGCACAGTTCCCAACGAGTTCGTTAGAGGCAGCTTGGGAAAATCGTGGAGAAGATGAGAATGAATTGGCTGTGGTGGTATGGGCATGTGATGCAAATTTCGCCCTCCTACATCCCCTACACCTGCTTCCTCGTCTCCCGAGATCAGCCTCCTAAGGGTTCGGCCTGTTATGGCCGCTTGGCAGGAAACGAATTTAGCTGTTCAAAATGATTTGTCTCAGTGACCCTGTAGTGAGCGGCCGTATGGCGTTGGACACACCAATTCTCGTCTGATCACTGAATTTAAACAACGCAAGCCCAGCTTGTCCGAACATGGGTGGCCCCTTGGAAAAACCGGGTACCGCTAATACCCAAGAATCTTCCCATCAGTACTGTTTCGCAATTACAACTACGCAGTGTACGAGGCTCGAAGGACCGTTGTAGGGCCAAAAAGCACTTCGAAATGGAATTTAGAGGATAGCATCTGACTGAGGCACGTGGCTTTTTTCGGGTGATTGGGAGGAAATGCCCAATTGCTCCTTCCTTCAGATGAGTAGTACGGCTGTGAATCCGTGTGGTCTGTACGACGTAATCTCTTAGCGTAAGAAATCCTTACTACGAGATTTAGAATTACGTTTCCAGGTGCTGGAAGGGAAAAGCAACTAAAGGTGGTAGTTCGTTGAAATATTCACATCCTGAGAAAATAGTGCTGGGCCTTAATTCTTTGAGGAAACACAAAATAGACTAAAATATTTTCTTCAGCAACATTTTAAAAAAAGACGAATTATAAAATTTACGTTAAAAAAGCTGTCTAGTTTATCAGATTGTGAGCCGGAAGTGGTCATAAATCAACGGTAGCGCGTGCCACCAAACCAGCTTGAGTTTTCTGCGAATTGGGGTTGAATTTTCGTCGAATTCAAGTGCTCCACATCATTTCCCTGCTGCGATGAATCAAAACCATCTAAATGTGACATTTGTGCTCTAAAACACATGATTGATCATATCAGGTCCTAACTGCGGTCAGTAGTTTTCGGCGTTGATATTGCTAAATAGCGATGGGGAACTTCCGGGGAGACGCGAGTAGGTACATATTGATTGTGTCCGTTTTGGTGAATCGCCCTAAACGTACAACGACGGCATTATGTTAGGCGGATAGTGAACTGCGTTAACGATAACTACTCACCCCATAATCAGACGAAACTTGCGCATGTCCAAACAATATTTGTGGAGCATGAGTATGTCATCTCGTCTGCTTATGAGGCAAGTACAGTCAATCCAACCCAGGACGGCATTCGAGGTTGGTTGATTTTCTTTAAAATGAGGGATATAGCTTTCTGATTCAAGAGGGGTAGGGAAAGTGAAGGTGTGACATTGAGAGCAAACTAACGAGGGGATATCGTCTATTGTTATAGTCATTTGACCATTGTCATTTTTTTAAGAAACTTCTTTTTCAGTGAATAGCCTGGAAGTGGGGACATTGGAGAAAAACTGTGGGAGAGTAGATTGAGTTGGTATGGACATGCAATAGGAAGAGGTGAGGAGGAACTTGTTAGGTCCGTTACAGGGATACAAGTGGTTGGAAGCATCCAGGGAAGGGGAAGACCACAACAGATGTGGGAGCAGATTGTCTATAAGGGAATGGTAGTGTGTGGGGTGGTTGGAGGCCTGGTGGGAGATAGACAAGAGTGGAGGGCTAGGACCTGCAGAAGAGACCTTGCCACAGGTGGGATAAGGGGATGGTGATGATTTGTTTGTTGGAGAGTTCAAACCTGATCACATATAAATCCTATTGAGCAACTCCTAACCCTTTTCCCGCCTATGGCAGGGTCGGGTACCCAACTTGTCCTTCTGAATGGACACAAGGGCGATATACTGGGTAGTGATTTTCTACAGCCAGTTGCCGACTAATGTTGCAATGCCTACTGTTCACCTGGGGCATTCCACAAGGAACAGCTTATTGCATTGGCTCATCTGATCATGGAAGTCAAGCAATGCTAGTTAACCAAGGCCCATAAACAGAGCAGGGGTGGCCAGCCTTTCAGCAGGCAGGCCAAATTTAAGAAATAATATTTCCTGCCAGCCCAGGAACCTAATTTTTTTGTTGAATTCAAGTAAACAAACAAGCGTGCTGCAGCTTTGACCACATTGTCACTTCCCAGTATTTGAAGGGGTGGTCAAACGCTTGCCTGGTTGATGCTGACTCCTGATGTAATGTTGTTTTGGTGATATGTAAAATGATTTTATCTTCACCTGACCTAGCTCCACCGGCCATAGCATGACACCTTAACTACATACTGCATCATAGAGAGCGTTCTTTTCCATGCAAATGCCATCAAACACCACACAGGATCTTGGTTTTACTTCGTATCTGAAGAAAGCTGCCCTGAGGGCCTCCCTCTTGCCCTAAAGAAGTAAACCCACCTCACTGCAGTATCAAACCTAGAACTACTGATACAGTTACTGAGTGTGCTACCCACTAATAATTTACTGTGTATATGATCAGATTTTTATTCTGCAGAGATCCCATTAGCTGAAAATTAGTTTTCTAAAATCACTGTCAAAGGTCAAATGACAAACAAAAGGCGATACCCCTTGCTAGTTTGTATTCCATGTTTTTAACACCTTCACTTCCCCTTTCACTTTCCCCTTTATTAGAAGACTGTATCCCCTATTTTAATGAAAATCGACCAACCTGGAGTGCCTTCCTGTGTTGGACGGACTGTACAGTGAATCTCGTTTAATGCAAAACTGATGGGACCAAAATATTTTTACGTGTTAAAAGAATTTCGTGCTAAGCGATTCATGCAGAAAACCCATCATTGTTTTGTATGTCGTCATATTTTATTAATTGGATTTATTGCTAAAAGTTACACTTGTGGTTTTTAGTAATATAACCAACAATGCATTAATTTACCTGCCAAAGTTTCTATTTTGGTTATATAATGCAATGTTGGAACAAATGGGGTAGGCCATCATCCCCAACAGACAACGTGGCCAAAATTCCTGTGGGTTCCAGATGCCTGGCTGGCGTGCCCCCAGTCCAGGGCATGTTCAGTGGACCCAAAGATCCGACCATGCTGCAGGTGGGGTGAGGGTGTGATGTTGTTTACTTAGAGTTACATTTGTGGGCATCATATTAGATTCAATACTTTCAATTTAAATAATGATGTAGGCTACAAATGTATAATTTAAAAAAACCTAAAAGAATTGTTGTTTTTGGGATAAAATGTGCTTTGTTTTTCAGTGTCTTTTTGAGCATAAATTGTCAATAAAAAGCCCCCCCCCTCCTCATAGTTTGAAAGGTTTATCAATGGCATGCCTCTACCATCCCGAACCCAGGCTGTAATCTAGCAACAGTGGCAACCATTGTTTATTTGTTTAGTTTAACAAAAACTCCGGTATATGTTGCATCCGGTATATGTTGGACCATGAGCTTCCGTAGAAAGCGTGTGTGAGCGTGTTGACGACTGGCTATCTTGGAAGTATAATTATAGAGGCTAAAGGCGGCGTGTAAGTGGATTTTTTGTATTTATTTATTAGTTAAGGGTCAGGACTTCAGGGCTAAACAAGGAGTTAGCAGATCAGGGGTATTTTAAAAGTTTAAGAAGTGAAAAGAAAGTCAGTGGGAGGTGGTAGTACAAGGTAGCTTAGTACAGTAGCACAGAAGGGCCACATGGGGAACAGTGAAGGTAGATAGGGTAGAAGTGGTAGACAGGTGGTAAATAATTAAGGGGCATAGGAATTATAGTCGGGCTAGGCAGAGGCAACTAAGAACTGAAGGTAGAATTTTAGAAAGTGTGAAGAGGAACAGAAAAATGGGAAAAGGAGTAAATACAGTAGGTAAAGGAAATACTAAGATGGGGAAAAAGCAGGGATGGTTAGGGGACAAAGAAAAGGATGGGGACCCTGAAATTCACTGCTACCCAGAGAATTGCAAGTTTGAGGGCCAAGAGGAGGGAGGGATGATTTGGTGTGACTGGTGCTACAGGTGGTTCCACAAGGACTGCACCAGCATCTCCCACCTCAAGGAATGTGGGGTGGACATTCCAATGGGGTACAAGGAGGAGGTACATGTGGACAGCCATTGGAGGTGCTTAATGTGCTCCATTAAGTGGTCACTGGCTGCATCTCAGCGGGATATTGAAAGGCTGGACAGGATAATGGGACAAACAACCAGCAAAACAAGGAGCATGGAGGAACACATTGACCTGCTGGCTCAGCAGCTGGTAGAAATTCAGGGGCAGATAGGGAGATTAGAAAGTATGATGATGGCTAGTGCAAGGCAAAAGCATGGAAGCAATGGGGCACTAGATATGAAGGGTAAAACTGTGGACAAGACAGCAGGAATAAAGGTGAGTGAGAGGGAGACAGAGGGGAAGAGAAGGGGCAGACAAGGAGACAAAGGACATGATAAAGGGCATGTGGACAGGTCAGTCCTGATACTGGGAGATAGGGCAGTATCAGGTGGGTTAAACCAATTGACCATGAATGGCAAGGAGAGGGATAAGGTAACAGTGGTATCACTGCCAGGGGGAAAAATCAGAGATTATAGGGACTGTCTAAAAGACTTACTTAGAGGAGAAGGGATGGAGTGTTTGGTGGTCATCTGCCTTGGAGCAGAGGAACTGGCAGAAAGTAATGCTGTGAATGTGTGGGAAGCACTGACAGATCTCATTGCAGGCAGCAGGGAGAGAAGGGGGGTATCTATCAGAGTTTGCACTATCCCTACAAATGGTGAGATCAAAATGGAGAGGGCAAGGGCAACCTGGATAAACAGAAGGCTGTGGCAGTACAGAAAGGACTTGGACATCCAGCTCATAGAAAGCAGAGCCCCCTTGATAGGACAGGAGAGATGCTGGATTGGAACTAGTAACCACCCCACAAGAAAGGGCACCAGATTGATGAGGAATCAGATGCAGGCATTTGTGAAGGAGTTCCTAGCTAGAAAGGAGCAAGGGTGATAGGGCCATACAAGGAAGCCTGAGGATTGCTTTTGCAAATATGCAAGGGGTGAGGAGGAAAGGGAAGTGGAAGGAGCTATGTGAAATTATGAGGCAGGAAAAGGTAGATATCATGGGGCTGGCTGAGACACATCTAAGGGGGGAGGAGGGGTATGTAGATGATGATGTCAATGCAACCTTTTGGAACAGAAAGGATGGTGAGAAGAAAGGAGGTGGGGTTGGAATCATGTGGGGGAAGAAAATTAAGGGAATAAGGTGGGGTGAGGATTGTAGGGAGCATGGGTGGATAAAGGTACAGAGAGGAGGTAGAAAGCTGGCCATTGGGGTAGTATACATGGGTATAGAAGGTACAGGAGGGGGCTGGAATGAATGTATATACAACTGCTTACAGGAGGACATGGAGGGCCTGCACCTGGAGGGCTACCAAGGTGTAATAGTGGGGGACTTCAATGGGCATCTACAGGAGATGGATGGGGTTGAAAATAGAAATGGTAGGATGCTAAAGGGCTTTGCATGTCAAAACGGCATGGTAATAGTTAACCTTCTGAAGTGCTGTCAGGGAAGGATCACAAGGGTGGGACCACAGAATGGCTCATGCATTGACTTCTGCTTGGTAGAGAATGATCTAGTGCAGGAGGTGTGTGGAATGACAGTGGATGAGGAAAACAGGGTGGGTTTAGATTCTGACCATAATCTAATTATGATTACTATGAAGGATAGGAACATAAAGGAAAAACGGATACATGTGGGAAGGAAAGTCAGCTGGCAACTGAAGAAATGGTTTAAACAGGAGGAGTTCCAGAAGGACATGGAAGCTGTACTGGAAAGTAAAGAAGCCACATATGCTGAACTTATAAGTGCCCTAATAGACAAAGCTAATGAAGGACAGGGAAGAGGTAAAGGAAATGGGAATAAATGGAAGAAACCATGGATGGATGATGAGGCATGGGAGGCTATTGAAAGTAGACGTCAAGCTAATAGGAAGCATAGGCAAGCAGTTAGAGGAGGAGATGAGGAAAGCATTAGACAAGCATGGGATGCCTATCAACAGAAGAAAAGAGAGGCAAAGGAAGTAGTGGGTAGGAAGATAGCAGAGGGGGATAGGAGGAAATGGAGGGAAATCATGGATGGGGGAAAACAGATGACCAAGAAATTTTGGAGATATGTCAAGGATAGACGTAGAGAGAGGAGTGAGGTAGTAGGTGATGGTAGGAAAGCTTTAGTGGATAAGGATGGCAGAAATATAACCAGCAGAGAAGGCATTAGAAGGATTTTGATGGAGTATGGATGTGGGTTCTCCTCTACTGGTGGAAAGGTGATGGAAGGGCCAAACAGACCAATAATAAGCCAGAGAGCATCAGCTGGAGATGCATGCTTTACCAGGGTAGAGTTAGATAAGGAGATAAATGCATTGAAGTTGGGAAAAGCATGTGGGGAGGACAAGGTAGCAAATGAGTTTCTCAAGGCACTAGGAAGTAAAGGTAGAGAACTGCTCTTAAGGATATTTAATAGGTGTTTAGGGGGTGGAAAATTACCAGATGACTGGGGCATCACACGGGTAGTGATGCTGTACAAGGGCAAGGGAAAGAGCAAGGAAAGTTTGGACAGTTACCGGCCAGTAGCTATAAACAGTTGCATGTATAAGCTATTTGCTGGGTTAGTAAGAGGGCGATTAGGGACAATAATAGAAGGGTCAGGCAAACTAGTAGAATTCCAAAAAAGGTTCCGAAAGGGCCATAGAACTGGTGATAGTCTGTACATGATTACACAGATTATGGAAGTAGTACAAAGAAAGAAAGGGAAGGCATGCCTCTGTTTCCTGGATGCCAAGGGGGCATATGATAAGGTGAATAGAGAGAAGCTATGGGCAGTTCTTCCCAAGTATGGGGTTAATAAGGGGCTAGTGGAGCTGCTCCAGAAGCTATATATGGGCACTAGGTATGATTTCCATTGGGAGGGAATAAATATTTGACAGATAGGTGTGGACAAGGGATTGCGACAGGGCTGTCCATTATCACCAATGCTGTTCCTAGTGTACATCAATGAACTGGGGCTCAAGCTCCAAGATAGTGGGCTGGGGTTTCCTCTGGGGGATGGTAACAAATTGCCAGCCATCTTTCAGTGTGATGACATAGTTCTGCTGACAGAGGGTGAGGGAGAGCCCCAAGAAGAACTGGATATCTGTGAGCAGTTCAGTAGGGATTTCCAGTTAGAATTTGGTCAAGATAAAACAAAACTGATGATCATTGGAGAGGATGGCATGCAGCCTAGTAATAAGATGCCAATCAAGCTTGGGGAGAGGGAGATAGAGGTGGTGTCAGAGGTTGCATACCTGGGGGTAAAACTCACAAATGATAGGGGATACTTAAAGGCAATGGAGGAAAACATCATGAGTAAGATAAAAACCAGAGAAGGATTAATAAGGAAACTGGCGTTTGATTCATTCTCAAGGTATGAAATGGTTAGGGGGCTATGGAAAGCTGTAGCAGTTCCAGGGCTAACGTATGGAAATGAGGTTCTGTGCATTAGTAAAAAGGTAAGGGACTGTATGGAAGTAGCCCAAAGAAGGTTAGGCAGGATGGCATTAGGGGGAAATAGGTTCACAGCAGTAGAAGCAATACAAGGGGACATGGGGTGGTCTACATTTGAACAGAGAGAAATGATAAGTAAGTTGCTATACTTATGCAGGATATGGGGGCTAGGGAAGGAGAATCCAGTATGGCAGGTCAATGCATGGGTAAACAACATGAAGGTATTTACTAACTGGGAGAGGAGGGTAAACCACATGTCAAAGAAGATAGGCATAACACTGCAACCCAGGGAGAGCAAGGAGGGGGCAACAACATTGCAAAGACTAGTACAGGACAAAGTTAAGGAATGGGGGTTAGGGCAGTGGCGGCAGAGTATGGAGGGAAGGGCGGCAAAGAAAACGCTGATGGTGTATGGGAACAAGCTTAACATAGAGAGGGAGATAATCTATGACAATACGTGGGAGAGCTCACTTCTGTTTCGGGCAAGAGCTGGGTCACTGGAGACAAAACAGAGGATGGCAAAGATCACAGGTGGAGAGGTGGGCTGTGGATTGTGTGGGGATCGAGTGGAGGATGTCAGGCATGTGATCCTGGCCTGTCCAGCGCTGGGCCACTGCAGGATGAGTTGGGGAACCCCCACCTTGGAAGAGGTTCTGGGGTTGATGGGTTCTGGTGTGGAGCGGCTGGAGTGGGTGCGAAAGGCAAAGGTACTCCTAGGGTGCTGGTGGAGATCTAGGTATATGGGCCTGGCATGAAAAGTCTCGCTAGCAAAGTATCCGTCACAAAGGATTACATATTCATATTCATATGTTGTATATCCACTATTTTGTTAGCCGAGAAGGAAAATAATTTCGTGTTAAGCGATTTTTGTTTCGTGTTAAAAGAAAAAAAAATTATGGAATTACAGAGTGTTTTGTCCGGACCGCACTGTTGTTTCGTGTTGACCGTTATTTCATGTTAAGCGTTTTCGTGTTAAACGGATTTCACTGTAGTTATCGGTAAACGTTGCGCGCTCTCTGTCTCTCCTCTCGTCTCCGCCCTGTCTGTCGCTATTTGTCGTCTAAACGTTGCGCGCGCATTCTGTCTTTCTCTTGCTCTCTGTCTTTTCCTCTTTCTTTCTCGCATCTTATTTGCAATCCAAAACAGTATTGGGCATAATTGTGTTCAACGCCGCGACGACCGGGTTCCAAGAAAGTTCTTAATCCTGTTTTTGAATCCTGGAACTATTTTCACTCTTTGGAAAAACTATTTAGTAGGCAATTTTATGTTATGTCATCGGTTGAAATATCCAAGCTTTAGTAGTGATAAATTTAAAGTCAGTGACTGACATAGCGGTTATATACTGACACCCTGGGGTTTCTGTGTTACCAATCAAGCTTATCCCACTTTTTGCCGATTTTGTATAAAATAGGCTGCCACTCTTTTCTCGCTTATGGCTGGGTTGGGCTGGGCTATGGCTGGGCTGTACGTTGTACGCAACGTGTAACTCAAGCTCCCTAACAATTCTCGTCTGATTAGTGTAGTGCCTGTGAAGTCGCTGTATTCGAACTACGCAGTGGACGGGATTCTAATGACCTTGTAGTTAAAAGGCCCTAGAAATCCGACAAAAGAACACAAAAAATGTAATTATTCAGCCCCCTGCCCACTCACATATTTTTCTGCAGGAAATGTACAAATAGTAGTAAGCATGTTGTTTTTTTCGTAATTGAGAAAATTCAGAAATTCAGATTTCTGTGTCTATAAAAAAAAAACCGCCACGGTGGCATAGTGGTTAGCACGCTCGGCAACTACGCCATTAGTTGTAGGTTCGATACTAGACCGTGGTGGGTCGGCTTCTTTCGAGCAAGAGAGAAGCCGCGAGTGTGCCTTCTTTCGGATGAGAAGTAAAACCGATGTCCCGTGTGGGTGTCCGATGACACTTCCACGTAAAAGAAACCTCTCTACTACGCAACGGGTAGATGAGGCAATATTTCCAGGTGTAGGCGCTCGCCCCCTGGCGACGGTAGCATTCCCCAACGAACACTAGACCGACGATAAAGAAGCGTAGGGGTGCAGCTTTGGCTGGCAACCAGCTGCAGAAAAAACTATGACCAATATATCACCCTGTGTCCATTCAGAGGGACAAATGGGTACCCCACCCTCCCATAGGCGGGAAAAGGGTTAGGAGTTGCTTTTTTTAGATTTCTGTGTCTATAATACGCGAAATTTTATTTAGAAGGTTTTGAAAGTCCTGGGTGTTGTTTGCTTCTGTCAATGTTGTTCACAGATGGACACTTGGCATTCATTTTCGCATCGATTTTTACTCTAATTTGTCATACTTCTTTGACTGCATCTTAGCAATACCCTTATTTATGATCTAGTCTACATCAACTCTATATGGAGTGAAATGGTCAAGATTGCAACACCTTTTACTGAACGCGGTTGTGGCCCACTTTGAATGGCGGGAACCTTTTATTCCTGAATATAAACTCTTTCGAAGTTGCCATCGCCTTTTTTGTTTTATTCGTTCAATTTATTTGTAGGCGGTGTTGATGCGATCGTTGATCAGTAAATGAATTCTCGATATTTTAATTACATTCTGAGAGGCGGTGTGATGTGAGAATTTTGCAAAAGGTAAAAATGCAGGTTTTGTGACTTATTTTTAAGAGATATCCTAATCTCAAAATAACCAGAAAAAAAAGCATTTTCCGGTCATGTATCTCTGTAATGCTTTCTAAACATGTTTCGCTGACATTTATCACGAAGTTGTCATAGTTACGGATTATTGAATTGAAAATCGTTTTAATCTGGTGTGGGATGATGATGATGAAGAAGTTTTTTTCACTCTGCGATCTAGATGAGACAAACATATATATTGCGAGTAGGTTATGACTATATTTGACAAGTGATATAGGGCCCACAACTTCCAATTAAAATCATTATTATACCCTCTAGATGCGATGCCCATGGACTTGTTGTAATGTATAAGGTGCGTTCAAAAAGTAACGAGCCAGGGGCATAATGACGGAAGCCAGTACATGTATGTTAGAAGTATTGGCCCTGGCTGTTGAGGCACTTGTCCCACTGTGACACGAGACGGTGAATGGCTGTCTCGGAAAACTCCCTGGGCTGTGATGTGAACTAGTTCCACACGTACAGAGCTCAGAGCCCCTTTTCAGGGGACGAAACATGGCGTAATCACAGGGAGAGAGGTCTGGACTGTATGGAGGGTGGCCAAGATCCTCCCGTTTGAATTTCTGCAGGAGTGCTGCGACTGTGTTGGCCGCATGAGGTCTTGCATTGTCGTGGAGCAGAATGACCCCACGGGTGAGATTGCCTGGTCATTTTGTTTTGATCGCTGGACGAAGGGTGGTCAAGGTTTGCGAGTAATGCTGGGCATTCACTGTTGTCCCGTGTGGCATGAAGTGTATCAGAACGGGGTCATCTTGGTCAAAGAAGAACGTCAGCATAACCTCTCCTGCACTCGTGTGGACGGCCTTGCCTTTTTTTGGTGGTGGTGACCCTGGATGCTTCCACTGGAGGCTTTGTCATTTGGATTCTGGTTCGTAGTGATGACACCATGACTCATCTCCAGCCACCACTCGTGCCAGGATCTCATTCCCTTCCCTTGCATAGTGCTGCAGATGACCAAGACAGTGGGCCATTCGACATGCTTCCTGGTGTGGTTGAAGACTGTGGGGCACCCATTGGGCACACACCTTGCACATGTGCAGTCGTTCCTTCATGATGATGTGAACACTTCCAATGCTCAATCCAACCATGCCCACTATGGCGTTCACTGTCACTTGGCGGTCCTGGGTAATGACTGCATCAACCAGCTGGATGACGTCACCTGTAACGTGGTGGGGTGCCCCAGACCGTGCATCATCAGCTAATGACACCTGTCCTTCCCTGAAGCGCTTGTGCAACCCCTTGACCCTTGCAAGGGACATGCAGTGTTCACCGTACACTTGTGACATTCGGCAATGAATGTCTGTTCCCCCTACTCCTCCCACTGTCTCTTTGCTCTTCGTTTGACGCCTCCATGTCACTGTTTGCAATGTGACTGGCAGCGTTGGATGATGGATACATGCTGCTGCTCACTTTGTATCATCACACGTGCCCTCTAGTGATGGGCTGTGACCTTCCACGCTCTGGTCAGAACCACACCTCGTTACACATGCCACGATATTACCATCCTGTCACAGGTTTGTGCATTCCAGCCTCATGCTTGTTACTTTTTGAATGCACCTTATACATAGCTCTAGTGTCCTCTGATTTCACATCCTCATAGTGTGTAGATGGCTGATTTTCACTTCCTCTGTCATATAGGGAGTGGTTTATTGTGATGTTGAACTGCCACTAAGGTCAGAGTCAAAATGATAACACCATGCCACTGTATGCATGAAAGGCATATAATGTGTGGCAATAGAACAAGAACGGTATTAAAAGAACAACAAATACAATGTGCAGGACAAAAAGAAATTGTAATCGTACATGGCAAAATTTGCTTACAACCTTGTAAGAATGGACATTTGTAAGATTCTTCCTAAGTCAAAATGATAGCACCACACTAAAAAAACAATAATGAACCGCAGCAAAACAAATTGTTAATAGCCAATGAAAGTGCCTTGGTAAAAGTGCATTTTAGCGGTCCAAATTATTTAGTCATCCTTAGCGATGGCATGTGGAGCTTCGGTCGGTATAACTTGTTAAAAAGCTGCGTTCCAGGCCTGTTGCACATGCTATTGTTTTGAAATCATTTGGACCACAGACATGAATGAAAATGATTCGCTGTCAGGCAGTTCACTCATGGAAGCAAATCTTTAATAACACTGTAGAACAGCCAAAAGAATACGAAAACACCAATAGAGCTATTTTATGTATTTTTGTATGCTGTTCACGAAAATGACTTTCGTTTTACTGTGCAACCCTCAAATTTTTTTTAATTCCTCTTTTTTAAAATTTTAGTGACAGTTGTTAATAAAGCAGTAAATGAATGACATACAGTATGAAAGAAATCTGGCTGTACTTTAGCCTACCTATTGTCACTGGGCAGCTATTAATCCTAGGGTAGGCCTTCTAGTATACAGCTAGTGACCAGTTGATAGTGGAGTTTTGTTTCCCTGACAGATTAGTGAGCCACTGGGAACATTTTTGCGTTATAATTTAATTGAATACACTGCAAGCAGCCCTGATAGGTCAAATTCGCAAGTGGAGAGAATGACTCATTCCTAATTTGTAACCCACCTGAAGCATAGCATCTATTGTCATGCATTGCCTACTTGCTGTAATGACAATTTCTTGCAGAAAGTTCACCACAGTATCCTCACCGAGAGCATTCCATTGCCAAATGACCCTTGGAAAAACACCAGTAATACAAATCTGTTTTTGCCCTGATCTCTGCAAGGGATAAGCTGCCAAAGACTTTCTGTGATCATGTGTGAGACATTCAATCTTCGAGAGAGGTGATGTAACACAATTCTTGCTGCTCTCCTTTGAATCATTTCAATTTCCCAAGATGAACCCTGGCTAAAAGGGATACCAAATTGGGCTACAATACAATTGGCCATACCAGTGAAAAACTTTCCTTTGTGCTGTCCCCTAGGACTCTACTAACCAAACATAGGGCATGCCCAGTATTCCCAATCAATTTGTTGGTTTGCTTCCTCTAGGTGACCATAGAATTTAGAATAATTCCAAGGAACTTCTGGATCTCAACCCTCTTAACCCTCACACCACCTATTCAATAAGCAAGATCAAATCGCCTTCAAGATCTGCTTATCATAAGAAAGCTACATTTGTGCAGATTTAATGACAATTCTGGGCAGCGAAATAATCCTTCATCCACCACCATTGCAATGCAGGTGTCATCTGCAGATAGCCCTATGCCATTAACATAAATGCCCTATATCATGTCAAGTCCCATATTATTAACATAAATTATGTAGAGTATGATATCTGATGTATGATGTCCATTCACAATTAATGTTTTAGTGGAACTGCAGCACTATGAATTACCAGAGAACCTGACGTCCTAGGGCAAAATGGGGAGACTGGTAAAATAACACAGTGCTGCATTTTGAAAAACATTTTCTGATGATTGCAAGAATTCAGCTGATTCTGAATCGTTTTTGGCTGCTGATTTCAAATATGGGTTTGGTGTTTCTCAGGCATGTACAGATTTTTCACAAATTGCTAAAAAAATTACTTCACCTTACATGAATTTTGATTGTCGTCTTGGAAATATTGTTACACGAAAGCATCTCCTTAAATTGTAATAGTTTTAAGAGGAATGTTAAAAAAAAAACAATATTTAGTCTGATTTCTTTGACTTACAGAAAATGGATTGGTGAGGAATAGATTTGCAGTACTTTTATTCAACTTCAAGCTTCCTTTTCTTTCACCTCCTTCAAACATTTTGGAAGTTTCTTCCACTCTCGTTCGAGGTTCCAGCAGTAGTCCGCCATCATGTTAGAATTCCACCCTGCCTGGTACCTCTGGTCACCTCTTTGATGTCTTGGTGAAATCTTTCACCATTCTCTTCACTAAAATCTCCAAGTTTGATTGGGAAATATTTCAAATGGGAGTGTAGCAAGTGCAATTTAACACTCATATTGCTTCCAAGTTTCTTCTACTTTTCCAGCATGGTCTCCAGGCTTCTTGTTTCCCAAGAAATCCTTAAACAACAGGTTTCAATCTAATCCGTGCATATTTTTCAGTTTTATTCATAGAATCCTCAAATTGTGGGTTTGTGAATTTGAGTTTGAGTTTGAATTTGAGTTCTGCTTTGCAAGATACTGAAAGCAGTTTCCATCTGTGTGCAATGTTTTGACCAACTGTTTCATCAGAGTTTAATGCATAAAGTTGAAAGTAATACCTTTGTGGGCTCAATCAATGGTTTGTTCAAAATATTTGGGTTCAAAATAATTGTTCGAAATATTTGGGTCCCACACTTGAAGGAGCTCAGGGCTAAGTGCCTTCGCTCCCTTAATATTCTGCGGTGCCTGCAGGGAACTGGTTTTGAGGCAGATTGAACGGTGATGCTTCGATTATACCGATCACTCGTTTGATCGTGACTCGACTATGGCTGTAGTGTTTATGGCCTGGCCGCTCCATCTACTCTCCGGATGCTGGATAGTGTTCATCATGCTGGCATCTGGTTGTCCATTGGGGCTTTCTGCACAAGTCCCGTGCTCAGCCTGTATGCTGAATCCGGTGAGCCGCCACTGACTGTAAGGCGGCAGTGCTTAGCAGCTGCATATATTTTGTGGCTGAAAGGTCAGCCACAGCACCCTACACACCCAGTCGTTTTTAGTCGCACTCTGCAATGACCATTCGATCGCCAGCCACGGTTTCCCCCTCCATTTGGCATGTGGTGGATGGATGGTCTCACTGGCCTGGGTGTGACCCTGCCTCGGGTGTAGCCTGTACTACTGGCCTCTGCCGCCCTGGACACTACCAGAGCCTATTTTTAATTTGACACTCACTGCCTTCCCCAAAGCCAGTACCGATAGGTCAGTGTACCGGCAAGAATTTGGACGCCTCTCTGACCTATTGGGGCCATGTTTTTGTTTACGCGGATGGGTCGAAGGATGGCACCTCTGTGGTTTGGTCAGTCTTTACAACTGGTCATCTCAGGTGGCCCACCTACCAGATGTTCCTGACACTACTGTCCCCTCCTCTGATGCTCTCCCGATGGTGCGGTGGGCTGTCCATGTGCAATGGCGGTCCCAGTGGTTTGCGGAGACCACCAACAAACTCTGCACCCTGAAGGACACCCAGTGCACTTGGCGTCCTTATGCCGCCTGTCATGGAGGGAGGGAGGTTGTGCTTGCTCATCTGCGAATCGGTCACACGTTCCTCACCTACTCCTACATATTACGAGGTGAGGATGAACCATGGTGTGACTGCTGTTGGGAGCCTCTCACAGTGGCACACATCTTCAGTTACTGTGAGAGATACCGTGAACTCAAATACCGACTGGGGGTCGGTCCAGAGCTCTCTAACTCCTTTGGAGATAACCCCCAGGAGGTGAGAGCTCTCCTGTATTTGTGAAAAAGGCTGGCCTCTTTTACAAAATCTAATACTAATGCTTTTGCCTTTTCCTTTTGTGTGTTTTGGCTTTTGCCTTTTCCTTTTGTGTGTTTTGGCTTTTGCCT
>JAAFCE010008833.1:2549519-2620556 GCA_013389805.1 Trigoniulus corallinus
GTGTTTTGGCTTTTGCCTTTTCCTTTTGTGTGTTTTGGCTTTTGCCTCTTTATGTTTGTACCCATTTTGGCTTTTGCCTGTTTTATCTTTGTCCTTTTTTTTGGCTTTTGCCTTCTGTGTATTTTTGTCTGTTTAGGCTTTTGCCTATTTTTTGTGTTTGTTGTTGGCTTTTGCCCTTACTTGTTGTCTGTTATTTGTTTGGCTGTTGCCTTTTTGTTTTGTTAATTTTATTGGGCTTTTGCCTTTATTTATTTTCACCATGGTGGGATGGTCACTTACACCCCCCCCCCACCATGGTGATTGTCTTTCTGGGCCCTAATGACCATTGAAGTTAATGGGCCCTAAAACACGAATGAACGAACCTTCTTCACACATTCAAATGACTCTTAGCTGGACAGAATAAAGTACTTACTCCCATTATGAAGAAGTATTGACTTTAAACTCCTTTTGGAGGAGTCAATGCAGAGCCTCTACTCAGAAGCAGCATATTGGATTTCCAAATATTTCATATCGCCAGGAATGCCACAGCAAAGCACTATTGAGTGTTCCGCAGCAAAGTATGGCAGTAGCTCTTCTTCTGTATGGTGATACCATAAGAAAAATGTCCCTGGTGCCAAAAATTTTTTTTATTTTAACCTAGAACCAAGAACTTCTGCTGCACTTTTAGATAAGTTTAAATCATCATCATCTCACCCTTCTCCTGCCTGAGGCAGGGTCTGGTCTATGGGTTCTAACCCACCACTCCCACCTATCCCACCTAACCCCCCTTTATATAAGATCAAAACTCACCAAATCATTAAGTTCTGCCTGCATGAATAGATGAGTTATTTGGGCCCAAAATCTTCACCATGGTGTCAAATGCTATGACATCTCCCAACTTCACACAAGTAACTTTATTTCACAGCATTTTGTTCATCAAATTCAACCCAGAAATGTGGCCTTCTACCTGTTGTAAGCTCAGACGCCAAACAATAATCCTGAAATATAGCATATCTCAGCACATCATTAAAGCAGATTTGTGGAAAAACTATATGTGATGGAAAAAAATCTAATTCCATAATTGAAATCAGTATAAAACACTGGTTTCAAATCAGATAACATCATAAAGACATCAGAATAACTTATCCAATAAATCTAGCACTAGGTGAGAAATGTATTTTTTCCAAAGTAAAAATTTGTTCTTCAGTGTAATCAATAATAAGAATGCTCAATCAAGAGGTTCAAATGAAATGAAGTATCAAAAAAGAAATATCAACTTATCACATCAATGAAAATGCAACAGGCCCTGGAACGTTTTGGTGCAAGAGTGGTGAAGGGTAAGCGTTGGTTGTAACCCCCCCAGGCTGTGAATTAAAAAACATCCTTGATACTAATGTATTTGTATCAAGGATGTTTTTTTAATACCTAGAAATGTATTTGTATCATGGGTGTCCTTGATACAAATACATTTCTAGGTATGCCCATTTCTAAATTATTACTAAATTATACCCAAACTTCCCTTCTGATTCGGTCCAGGAACAAGCCCTTGACCGTGTATTTTTAAGAAGTTACACCGACCGACCAAAGCGCCACATGTCATCTGCTAAGGATGACGAAATAATTTGGACCGCTAAAATGCACTTTTACCAGTGCCTTTGTTAAAGATAACTTTAAATACACATATCGGCATGTAATGGACCAGTTGTCTTTGATGAAACGTGTCAATATCTTCCCAGGCCTCCAGAATGGCCATCTTCACCTCAGGAATTGAATTAACCAACCCTCTGTCAGGCACAATGTATCTGATAGATACATGAAGTAAATTTTTTGTGTTACCCATTGAATGGCTGGCTAAGGATACTAGAGCACCCTTAAGTCTTCCTACCTCAATGTTTCCTACAACAACCATTTGAAAGGCTTGGTGCATCTGGTGTCATTATTGTTTAACTGTCATTTGTATTCTCCAATACATTGCACCCGATTGTGCAACAAATTTAAACTTCAGAATTTGGAAGATATACAGTGGTGGTCAAAATAATAAGTGTAAACTGTAAATGTGTCATTTCAAGTAAATATAACACAATTTTTCAATTAATTAAGATCCTAAAGTATTTTCACTTCATAAAGTAAAGCCTCAACAAAAAAAATGGACACAGTTATGAGGTCAAATAATAAAGCAAACAAGAATTACAAAGGAAATAAGAGAACTTTGACATTTTTGGTGGACAAAACAATAAGTGTGTTAAATATATTTCAAATGTTCAGAATTTGTAAAAATTATTTTGATGCAATATTTACTGTTTGGAATCAGTTCTGTGTAAAATGGGTAGGAGTAAACACTGTTCTGATGAAGAAAGGCGCCTCATTGTTGAATTAAGAATTCGTAAGACCATTAAACGATCCCGTTGTGTTGTGGCAAATGTTTTAAAGGAGCACAAGAAACCAAAAATAAAAAAATAATAAAAAAAAAAACGAAACCAGAGGTTGCCCAAGAAAAACTAGTTTAAAACTTGACAGATGTGTCGTTTGTGAATCATTGAAAGATCCATTTGGTACATCCATGGCAATTAAAAACAGTTAGTGCAAGAACAGTTAGGAGACGTTTGCAAGGTAAGTGCAAAGAATGTAAAAGACAGGTTACAATTTGTAAACACTAATGCAAACCGTCCTAATTGGAAAAACATTCTCTTTAGTGACGAAACTAAAATAAATCTATTTAGAAGTGATGGCAGACAGTTTGTTAGAAGGCCAAAAATTGCAGAAATGATTCCAAAGTATACAATTAAAATGGTAAAACCTGGTGGTGGTAACATCAAAATTTGGTGATGCTTCTCCTATTATGGTGTTGATCCACTACATTGGATAAAGGAAAATATGAATAAGGAAATGTACCTTGATATTATGGAGAATGTAATGCTACCTTATGCATATGACAACATGTCTTTACAATGGGTGTATCAACACGATAATGACCCGAAACACACGGCCAAGATAGTAACCAAGTGGTTCACCAGAAAAAATATTTCACAACTACCATGGCCATTTCAGTCACCGGGCTTAAATCCCATCGAAGATTTTTGGAAGGAGTTAAAGGTTCGAGTTGGGGCTAAAAAAACATCCAACAAGCAATTACTTTGGGAAGCAATCAATGAGGCATGGTATTCGATCACTGTTTCAATTTGTCAAAAGTTAGTTAATTCCATGCCTAGAAGATGTCCAGCTGTCATTAAATCAAAAGGGCAGGCAACAAAATATTAGTTGCTGCTGTTAATTTTGCTTAAGAATTTGTTTCTATTTTATTAACGGTATAACTGTGCATTTACTCTTATTATTTTGTCCACCTACCAATGTCAAAGTTCTCGTATTTCCTTTGTAATTCTTGTTTGATTCATTATTTGACCACGTAACTGTGTCCATTTTTTGTTAAGGCTTTACTTTCTGAAGTAAAAATACTTTAGGATCCTAAGTGATTGCAAAATTGTGTTATATTTCCTTGAAATGACACATTTACAGTTCACTCTTATTATTTTGGCCACCACTGTAAGTATATTTACACATACTATACAAAGAGTAATAATATCAGGTATTTCAATTTTGTAATTCATAATTAATGTATACTAAGTAATATATCTGTTGGATACGTTGCACCTTCTCGTGTCACAAACATCACCTTCTGCTCACTTATTGCTAAAATTGCTTGAAAATGGCATCCAAAAGAACTGTTGGCATCAGTAAAGATGAAGCTGCTGGGGTTCATGAAACGCTGATGCATTCATTGTTCATCTCTCATTCATCAGCATGCCATTATTCAGCCTACAGCAGGGTTGGGACTGTGGGTTGAAGCCCTCTTCTCCCACCAGTTCCCTATCCACTCCACACACTAAGGACAACCTGCTCCTATGTCTACTTCAGTCTACCCCTCCCCCTGGTGCTTACAACAACCCACCTTCCTGAAATGGACATAACAAGCTCCTTCTCTCATTATCTGTCAGGGGCTGATCTAGGGGGGGGGGGGATATTCATTGGTGGGATAGGCCAGCAACCCCCACAGACAGCTTTGCCAATTTTCCTGTAGGTTCCAGATGCCTGGCTGGGGTCAGAGTATGTTCAGTGGGCCAGCAGACCCGACCCTGCCACAGGCAGGTTATGGTTGTGATAATGATGATTCAGAATCCCTTGTATAATTCTAGCTAGCAATTGCAATAGGTCCTCTACTGCCCAGTACATAATGTCCCATGTTCAATGGTTTAGCCAATTGCAGATGCAGTTTAGAAATGGGGATATCAATGCAAAAATGCCTAATTAGTTCCAAAGTGGAGTCATGCATCAGTTGAAATATGCACCCTATTGAGGCTCAGAGGGGGGAACAATTGCTACACCTGGATCTGCCCCTGTTGTGCCCATACCACCTCAACCAAATTTTTCATTTTGAATTCAAATATGAACTCATTTGAAATTCAAAAATATGATCAGGTTTTTTTGGCGATATCACATCTACATTCAATTATATGCCATTTCTTTTGATCTAATTAAATATTAAAAATGACATTTCATTGGAGAATGCACAAAACCAATTCTGCTTTACTCATTTCAAATAAATCTTTCCTATCAATGAGTTTTTATAGAAATTTTTGTTAGTAATTTTTGACATTTTCAAAATTTTGGCAATTTCCAAATGCACATGAAAATTACTACAGAAAATTAGTTTTTCGATTAATCAGACAAGGAATACTAAACCCAAGTTTTAGAATATACTTTCTAACATTACAGTACTAAATTTGATGATGTAATATTCAGATAGTAAATTTTTACAGCCAATATGCCAATCCCACATTTTATGAAGTTCAATTGATTCAAAAACGTTAACCATTACAGGTACTTAAAATTGTTTAAAACACTGCATGTTGCTTAATTTTCATGCAATATACCATACTTTATATGTGTGTTGCATTCCATGCAAAGTGGTTGAACAACTAAGCCACAGTTAGCATATGCAGCATAGGGTGCATATTGTATCTGATGCATTGCACCCGACTAGCTCATAACACGTATTGCACGTAATGGAGGGTTGAAGTGACGCTCATTTGTATAAACAGCATGAGCTAAGATGCCCCATAGGTTCTCCATCAGGTTGAGGTCTGACGAGAGTGCAGGCCAGTTCATGACACAAATTCCATTGCCCAGGAAACACTCCCATGTTGTTTTTTATGGTAGGGAGAGGAGCATTGTCCTGCTGGAATTGGAAGAAATGCCCACCTAACTGTTCTGTAACTGGCAACAGATGACATTCCAACGTTTTTTTGGTAGTCCACAGCTATCATCCTTCCATCCAGAAATGCAGCATTAGTCGTTCCAAGTGCACTGAACCCAGGCACATCTTGCCATAGTTTGAAGGAGATGGCATCTTTCTTAATATCATCCAGTAATGACTCCAACCATCTGGATCATCTGAATTGAATTTCTTTTCATCACTCCATATAATGTTATCCGATTGTGTCATTCAATGCAAGTGATGCTTTGTTCATTCTAACCTCGTCATTTTGTGTCATGGTCTTAACGTGGTCTTCATCTTCTTATACTTCAGCCATCCAACTAATATGGCCACTCTGCTGACTGTTATTTGACTGCTGAGTTACTCAGCGAGCTTGTTTCAAAAATGTCCAAATTAGGATTCATAGGAAGGTTATTCAGGGGGTAAAGGCCTACCTGAATGGCAGGCAGCAAAGAGTCTTTTTTGATAGTAAGGCTTCAGAATTTGACACCTGTGACATCAGGAGTCTGCCCCCCTTGGAAGTGTATTGAGATCTTTACTCTATATACTATATTTTGATGATATTGGGCTTGGCATACAATCCTTTCCTGAGCTATTTGCAGATGACATGTGCATTGCAAGGGTAGTGGATGAAGAGTTATCTTCCTGCACAGAATTGCAACAGGTCCTAAACAAGATATATGATTGGAGCAGAAAGTGGGAGTTGCCATTAAACCTGCACAAATATAGCTTTCTTGGGATAAGCAGGTCTAGAAAGAAAGTGGATTTTACTTACTGCATAAGTGGTGTAACGGTTAATAGGGTTGAGACCCATTAGCACCTTGATGTAATTTTAAACACTAAGGGCACCTGAAAGGAGCACATTGACAAATTGATTAGGAAGGCTGGGTTGTTGTTTTGTTGTTTGTTGGAGTTTAAGGTCCCGTCAACTACAAGGTCATTAGAGACCCGTCCATTGCATAGTTCCAATGCATATAATGCAGACACTACACTAATGCGACGATTATTGGGTATTAGCAGTACCCAGCTTTCCCGAGCGACCACCCATGTCAGTACTAACTGGGCTTGCGTTGCTTAACTTCAGTGATCAGACGAGAACTGGTGTGTCCAATGCAACTCGCCGCTCCCAGGAAGGCTGGGCATTCCCTCCATTTGGTTAGAAGAGTGTTGGTAGACAGCACAAGGGAAGTAAAAGAAACAGCCTATTTTTCACAGGTATGACCAATAGTTGAGTACTGTAGTCCAATTTGGTTTCCCTTTAAGCAGGGGTTATCTTGGGAAATTGAAATGATACAAAGGAGGGCTGCAAGAATTCTGCTGCATCGCTTCTCTCATAGGTTGAGTGTCTCAGACATGTTCAAGGAATTAGGGTGGGACTCACTACATCAGAGGCGGATATCTGACACCATTAAGCTTTTTCACAGACAGGTATGAGGGCACTCTGGGGGCAGCTTATCCCTTACAGACTAAGGGGGAGAAAGGATCATCCTTTCAAACTGAAGGAGGTTGGGGCACAAACAGACTCGTATTACTGGTGTTTTCTTCCAAAGGTCATTCGGCAATGGAATTCTCTCAGTGAGGATAATGTGAGGGAGTTTCTTCAAGAAGGCGCCATTATAGCAGGAATGCAATATTTGGCTGAATAGATGTTGTGCTTCAGGTTCCTTGGGGGTTCAATGGGTTATAAATTAGGAATGAGAGTCATTCTCTCCACTGCCAATTTGGCCTATTAGGGCTGCTTGCAGTGTATTCAATTTGAAATTAGTAATGTCCATCTACTGTCTTTCTTCAATACTACCTGTCTAGGAGCACTAGCATAGGCCTTCTCCAGGTCAAACAAAGATCGTTTCCAGGTCGTTTTTCACTGCTGTATGCTTTTCAACCATCTGTTGTAGAACAAAAGTGGGTTCCATTATAGACCTGCTGGGCATAAACCCAAACGGATTTCCTTGGACCCTAGCTCTGTCTCTGAGGTGGCATTCTATGACCCTCTCCCATGGCTTCATAGAATGGAACACCAGCTTAATGCCTCTATAGTTTCCACAGTCCTGGGAGTCACCTTTGCTCTTGAACAGTGGAAGAGTCGAACTCTCCCTCCATCCAGATATGACATTCGATGCTATGTATTTCCTGTAATCCGCAAGCTATGCCAAACATCGATGATCATCTTCTCTGGACCTACTGCTTTGTGACCTTGCATCTTTTGGAGTACCCCGACTATTTTTGCCCCACTCACCCCGTCCATATCTAGAGCTACTGAGGCGGCAGTTGTGCTGTCCGTGACCCTTTCACTGTTGTCCCCGTTTGAGAGATTGTGATATTCCTCACACCTCTGTGTTACCTCTGCTGTCTGGAAATACACCCCACCATTACTATCCTTGATCGTTACATGGCGCTCGTGACATCCTTACGGGTTATATCTCAGGTCTTGCCCAGTCGAAAATTTTCCCTCTCACCTTCCTTAGTCCCTAACCTTTCATATAAAGCTTCATACTTTTGGTGCTTGATATGCGAATGAAAAGGGATTAATAAACCTTTGTTACCCTCCAAAATGGGTCCACCCTTCGATGGGTCCACTTTTGTGTATCTCCAAGGGTGGGCCTGTTAGAGAAGTTTCACTGTATTGGAAATACAGTAGAGTCCCGCTTATCCCACTTAATTGGGACAGGCGGTAAGTCGGATAATCCGAAATGCATAAAATAATAGCACAAAATGAAAGCAAAACAGGCATTTCTTGTTCATATCATTTAATGTACGTGCATACATGTAAGTTTATGTTTAATGTTTAAAGAAATTTGTTATTACACTTCGTTTTCCACTTTGGTATCTCTTTCTGGAAGCAATATCGTGCCAAAGGATGTTTGATAATAACGGAACGTCGGATAAGCGGGACTCCACTGTACCACAGTGCGGCGGCGAAATCGATAGGCGAACTTTGTCTTCGTCATCGGCCAAGGTCAAACCTTCATACATAGACTATAGTGAGAAATACGTAATCATGACGTGAATACGTAATCTTGACGTGAATACGTTATCCTGATGTTTCGTTGGCATAGTGGTTAGCGTACTTGCTGCCGTTGTTGTGTGGTTGCAAGATCAAGTTTCGCTACGCATCAAGTTAGTAATGTATCCTGACATCATATCTGTCTTGCGTTGTATTGGCAAGAGAGTATGGGTAGTCAGGTAAAGTTAAAGCGTTTATCCCGTATTGTTGAATGCTGTTAACGTGCATTTGCAACGGTCATTGACAACGCGACATTTTAATTTCTTGTAAGAAATTTCTTCATTGCTCTTACTTTTACTATCATACCCTCGTCCAGCCTGTGTCTGAGTGTCAGGGTTTCTCTCCACAAAGTTTCATATCCTTCATACAACCTGCTCCTATGTACTCTTTGGGCTTCCTCTGCCCCGCATTCTTTCAGCAGCCTAAATCCTATAATGGATTGAACCAACTCCTGCACTCTTCTCATAACCTCTTCCCACACAACCTAGGGAGCAGCTTATTGCGTTGGACATACCAGTTCTCCTGTGATCACTGAAGTTAAGCAACGCAACCCCAGCTAGTACTGATAGGGTGGCCCCTGGAAAAAAAAACAGCCATGCACTTCTGTTGCAAGTGAGGGCTTCACCCTGAGCCTCAGCTTATTCTGAATGGCCGCCCCCTTCCAGTTGTAGAGGCAGCCCGGTTTCTTGGTCTCCGTTTTGACAGCCGTCTGACATGGGTCCCACGTAGCTGAAGGCTAAATGCCTTCGCTCCCCGAATATTCTGTGGTGCCTGCAGGGAACATTTTAATAAAAAATCCAAAAATAAAACTTGAAATGGGTCAAAAATGACCCAGTTGGTCCTTCTAGTGTTAAAACCCTTAAATGTGACTTCTTCCTCTGCAACATTACTGATCATATGGATTCTGACAGATTTCTGTATAAAAGCGTATGAAAGCAATTGTACATTATTTGTCTGTCATATGATTAATACTAGTGGATATGATGATATATTGTAAAAAAAAACTGTTATATTTAGAAGGGTAACTTATTTTGTTTTTCAAAATTGTTTGGAATGTTCATATTTAGAAATTAAATAAGTTTAAGGAGTTTAATATGCCTCCTCTACTACAGTTTACGTAAAATGAAAGTAATTTTGTTTTAATAAAATTGATTAAATGAAATACAAGAAAATTTTCTGATATACTTGGGTATTTGGTCACCTCCCACTTCAAGCCCTCAAAAATATCTGAGTCATCCACATCACTATGGATGTTATATAAACATCACAGAATATCCTACTACAGTCTATTTTAATATTTTGTTTTCTTGGTAATTGATGGAAAGCAAAATATTTAAATTATTTAAATTACTGAATTTGTGACATGGAGTCTAACCAGATAAGGGTTAAATTGTTCCTAGAGAACCTGTTGTATCTAGAAAAAGGGCAAAATGTGGCAGCCAAAATCACCTGGACTGTAATCTGCAATTAATATCCTAAATAATAAACAAAGAACCAAGTTTGGGACTAACTGGGAACGTTATTAATTCTCTGCATTTCAAAAAACGAATTGATACCCCAACATATTATTTCATGCTTCTTTGATGCCTTTTTATATAAATTCCATGCACTAAAATGTTAATTTAACAAGTTACCAATCTCACTACATACCCTGGGATTAAGCCTCAATGGAAAAAATTTCAGATTTTCAAAACTAGAGATGTACAACACAGCAATTTTAGGACCAAAAATAACTATTAGGCCAGGTTTTATGCTCTCCTGCCCCACTGTGCGTCATTAGGCCTGCTATGTGGGGCAGTCATAAAGAACCATAAAAGAAAAATGCAAGTGGCTGAGATGTGAATGCTGCACTACATGTGTGGGGTGTCTAGATCTGACAGAATCAGAAACGATTACGTTAGAGGTGGCTTGGGGTGGGAGACATTGTCAAAAAGTTGAGATTTGTTTGTGTTTTAGGGCCCATTGACTACAAAGGTCATTAGGTACCAGAAATGCAATCACCATGGTGGGGGTGTAAAAGGCCAACCCACCAGGATTACAATAAATAAGGGCAAAAGCCCACTAAGAGTTATAAAAGTAAAAGGCAACAGCCAAATATGTAACAAAGGAATAATTAAAGGCAAAAGCCAAAACAGACAAAGCTAAACAGACACAAATAAAAAGGCAGTAGCCAAATCAGCAGCAGCAAAAATGAGCAAAAGCCTAAACAGACACTAACATAGAATGGCAAAAGCCAAAACTGACACAGAAATAAAAAGGCAAAAGCCAAAAAACAAGAATAAAAGGCAAAGAAAGAAAAGAGAATCTAGATTAAATGTTGTGAAAGAGGCCAGCCCCTTTCGCAAATACAAGCGAGCTCTCAACCCCCTCGGGGTCATCCCCAAGTGAGGTGGAGAGCTCTGGACTAACTCCCAGTCGGCATCTAAGTTCACGTTATCTCTCTCACAGCGACTAAAGGTGTATGCCACTGTGAGAGGCTCCCAACAGTAGTCACACCATGGTTGACCCTCACCTCATAGTATGTAGGAGTGGGTGAGGAACGTGTGACCAATTTGCAGCCAAGCAAGCACAACCTCCTCCCTCCATGACTGGTGGCATGAGGACACCCAGTGCACTGGAGTGTCCTTCAGTGTGTGGAGCTTTTTGGTGGTCTCCACAAACCACTGGGACCGCCATTGTTCATGGACGATCCCCCTCACCATCAGGAGAGCGTCAGAGGAGGGGACAGCAGTGTCAGGGACATCTGGCAGGCGGGCCACCTTACGGGCATGGGCATCTGCACTCTCATTGCCCATGATGCCAACAGGCCCCAGGGGACCAACATAAACAACACTTTCTTGCCCTGCTGACGTATCGTGAGCAGCAAACTCTGCACACCCTGGACAATGGCATATCTGCTATAAGGGGTGTGCAACAGCTGAAGGGAGGATAGGGAGTCAGTCGCAACCACAAAGTGTTGGTGATTCAAACATTGGATAGTTGCCTAGTTCCGTATCACCACGCTTCAACGCTAATCACGTTGCCACTGATGACATCTTGATTACGTTTTGTGCTAGTGCGTTATGAAGGACCGCCAGCGCAATTCCTTAAGTGCAGTGCTTTATTTGGAGTCACCGCACGCCGCCGTCATGTCTTACATTATCCTCCACCATTTGTCAAGCAGACAGCTCAACCGCCAGCCAATCAGAACGCAGCGTGACGTGCGGGACGCTATGTAAGTTGACCACTGGTCAACTCAACTACCGTCACGCATAGCTGCTCTGCGGCACCCCAAGTAGCAGTGTGACGTCACCATTTTGTGTGCTGTTTCGTCTGTTACAACGGTAATAGCGTTAGCGCGTGGGTATACGGAACCAGGCATAAGAGCTATGTTATCCTGACGTTTCGTTGGCATAGTGGTTAGCATGCTTGCTGCCATTGTTGTGTGGTTGCAAGATCAAGTTTCGCTACGCATCAAGTTAGTAATGTATCCTGACAACATATGTATGTAATGTATCCTGACAAAATATCTAAGATATTTCTTCATTCCTCTTACTTTTATTATCATACCCTCATCCAGCCTGTGTCTCAGTGTCAGGGTTTCTCTTCACAAAGTTTCAGATCCTTCGTACAACCTGCTGCTGTGTACTCTTTGGGCTTTCTCTTCCCCGGATTCTTCCAGCAGCCTAAATCCTATAACGCAGTGCTCCACAACCTTTTCACACCTATGGCACACCAATGTTATTCCTAGAATTCCATGGCACATCAAAAGCTAAAATATATAGCAATGGCATAGCTAAGGTGGGTTCACGTCCCTCTCTGAGCGCCATGTATTTAGGAGCGACCAAACTATGGTAGTTTCGTTCTTTTTGTTCCTTGAGGAGGTGCAAAAAAAATTTCTTTCACCTTCGGAGCATCAAATTTTTCACCACCTAGACAACATGAACTCCAGCTATGCCACTGATTTAGAGATATTAATTTAATAAACAAATTTTACAGTAAATTTTAGAAGGCTAAAGCATGAATATTTTCATTGCAAGTATCCTCGTTATTGTGTTTGATCTATCCAATCTATTGAAACGTTATTTAGTTAGAAAATTATCTTATTTGACTGTGGCACACCTGTAACGGCTCAAAGCACACCGGTTGCGGAGCACTGCTATAATGGAGTGAACCAACTCCTGTACTCTTCTCATAACCTCTTCCCACGCCACCTAGGGAGCAGCTTATTGCGTTGGACACACCAGTTCTCGTCTGATCACTGAAGTTAAGCAACGCAAGCATAGTTAGTACTGACATGGGTGGTCGCTCGGGAAAGCTGGGTACAGTGGTACCCCGCTTAACGAACGTAATTCGTTCCAGCGATACGTTCGTTATGAGGGGTGTTCGTTGTGCGGAACACAATTTCCCATAGATCTCTATGTTATATTGTATAATTCGTTCCGGGTTGCCACGAAAACTTGTGAAAATTGTTAAGAAGTTAAAAACAAAGTGCAGTGCTGATTGTTAATGAGCGAAACACTCTAGGACCCATTTTTGGGGGGTTCATATATCACAAAAACTAGCAGTGTGCAGTTTAACGGTGCTCATCAGCAAAAGCCATGCATTGGGGTGGTCCATTCTCCTACTCTTGGCAGTAGCTAGTCCAGAACCAGAATAAAAAGGTATGGATTTGAGTACTGAACCTTGGTGCACCCCAAACTTCACTGTGGAGCCCCCAGTATTTTCCCCAAGGTGTCCTCACCCTGGCTGTGGAATGGAACCATCATACGAGTACATATCCTAAACTATTCGAATAAACCCTTTTTCTACCCCCTTTTGCATAATTCCTGTTGTGGAACACTGGTTAACCTTCTCCAAGTCGATCGATAATGATGGTATGGAGATCCTTCTTAGCTGCTCTATACTTTTCTATCATCTGCCTCAGAATGAAGATTCGTTCTATTGTGGAGCTGCCTAGCATGAACCCGAACTGATTTCCACGGACACTAGTTCTATCCTGGAGGCGACATTCTATTACATTGCATTGGTATAACTCATTGGATTAATAACCTCTATAGTTACTGTAATCTTGGACATCCTATACCAGTGGTGGCGAGCCGTTTTTGAAGACGGGTCACAATAACAAAAGAAAACCAAGAATTTGTCCATGTTTCAGATGCAAGCACTATTCAATTTTATGAATAAAAATAAGTTATTGTTAATAGTGAATAAAGTTTATTAAAGGAGGGAATAGAGAACATCATCCAACTTTTTATTACACCTTTAACAACATCTCATTAACACTCGGGCCACTTAAAATTGCACGGTGGGTCGCAGGTTCGCCACCACTGTCCTATACGGTTCCTAGTTCACTTTGTTTATTGAACAAGCGTTCGCTATGTGAAACAAGTTCGTTATGCGATACTCCCGCGCTTTTTTGATGGTGTTCGTTATAGGGAACATTCATTATACGAGGCTTTCGTTAAGTGGGGTACCACTGTACTGCTAATACCCAATAATCGTCGCATTAGGGTAGCGTCTGTGCAGTATATGCATTAGAACTATGCAGTGGATGGGTCTCTAGTGACCTTATGGTTCACGGGACCTTAAACTCCAACAAACAAAGCAGCTTATTGCGTTGGACACACCATGTCTCGTGTGATCACGGAAGTTAAGCAGCGCATCCCTAGCTAGTACTGATATGGGTGGCCCCTTGGGAAAACTGGGCACCGTTTATACCCAAAAATCGTTATATTAGTTGTGTCTGTGCAGTCTCTGCATTAGAACTACACAGTGTATAGGGCTCTACTGGCCTTTTAGTTGAAGGGCCCTAAAACACCAATGAAACGAAAGCCTACACCTTTTCACCACCTCGCCTGCATGAGGGCAAGTTATAAAATAAGAGATACAGTATGACGACATTGAAAACAATGCTGCGTTTTCTGCATTAATCGCTTAACACGAAAACAATATTTCATTCCCTTCGCTTTCATGTTGACTTTCATGTTAACGTTCGTTTTTCAAGATTCTAAACAGATATTTTTATTTTAATTACTGTGCGGGTTGAGGTAGCTAGGTTTAAACCCTGACTGGTTTATTTTTGACCATAGTTATATAAGTCTTAAGTGGGGACCACTAGGTGGCACGTGTGCTATACATGTGCTGTTTTTGTGTGTTGCCGATTTTTTGTGCTTTTCTGGGATTATTCCAAGAAAATCAACCTATCTAAGGGCCGCAATTGTCAAGAACACACATTTTCTGGGTGCAGGTAAGGCTGTGGCTTTTGGGGTCTACAAACGGTTGGAGAACTTGTGGTGAGGTTGGCTGTCTTAAGCCTAACCTCACGCGTCTTCTACCTCCCATCGTGCTTTGCGGCAGTGCTGGTGTAATCTTCATTGACAGACGCCACGCAGGGTGGTCCCAACTGCCCACAGCGAAAAATTTATTAATTACCTAATATCTTATAGTAAACTCTGAGATTAATTAATAAATTAGACTATTACATTACTATCTTATATTAATTGATTAGCGGCAGGCATTGCTAGGCATTATCCACTGCCTACAACCACACTGTTATGGAGCCAATTTCCTTTGGCAAAACTTTAATTTCATTTATTTTTAAGTTATTAATTAATTATCGGTTACTGTTAGTGTTATTATTCTTATTAGTATTTTGGGATTGTTGTGGGTTTTGTTGCATGCGGGGGATATGCAGTGCTAAAACTGCATATCCTGAGCATAGAGTGTGGGTGGCGACTTGTCAGGTGAGTGTGAGACCTCTACTCACTTGCCAGTGATTCAACAACTAATGAGTGTCTCCTGTGGGGTTGGACGCCACCCCCACAGGTAGCCCTGCACTTTTACTGTGGGTTCTGGACGTTGGACTGGGGTGCCCCCAGTATGAGCTGTCACATCATATAAGGGGGCTAGACTGAGACTAGGGATGTGGAATATGGGGACCCTCTCAGGGAAAACTGGGGAACTAGTCACAACCCTAACCATGGGCAGAGTAATCTGCTATGTTGGTGTGTCCCTGGGTTGCAGATAGGGGAACTCCCACAGTGCGTTTGGGGAATGGCGATTTAGTCAGTCCCTGGATGTGCTGAGGGAAGAAGTGAAATAAAATAGCTCCCGTGGACCAAATCCCCCGTCTGTCCAGGGTAGAATAGGCACATGACTTTCTGGAGATGTAGACTGGATGAAACCACCATCGTGGATTCACACGACTGTCTTGTTTTCAAATAGATTCACAGTTGTGGTTTGACATGTTCACTTTTGGTGTAGGCTCCTCACAGAGGTGACCGTAAAAAAAGGCCTACCCACATTGACCGTGCATGGAGACCCATACCCCTGGGAAAAGTGGATCCTGGTGATTGAGGAGGCATATGCCCGGCGATGACTCTGGGCCATTTCACACTTGTGACTTGGCTCACAGCCATTGAGGGCTTAGGTTGCGGCCTATAGTCTCCAATACTTCACTTTGGCCACAGCTTCCAGGGAAAACGGGAGGCCAAGGCGGAAATGTGGTGTTGGTCAAGGGCCAGGTGTGCATGTATGTGCACACTTTGTCATCTCACAGGTGGTCAGGCTGCGGTGGGGCACATATTTATATGCCCCCAGGGTTACTGTGAGTGGACTGGCAGTCAACCCCGATGCCTTTCGTCTGGTACTCGGGGATTATGCCACCCTTATGGTATCCTGTCCGAGCACCCTTGGCGACCCGAATGGGCGTCCCCTTGTTGGGCTCCGTCGTGGGTGAGGACTGCCCACCCCTTTGTCTTCTTCTTTTCTGTCTGGGACTTCTTCTTGTGTTGAGCCTGAAGACGATGGCCTCGGGTCCACCCAACTGATTGGGCCGACTGCCACTAAGCCTGTGGAGACGAGTAGTGCTCCAAGCAAGAGGCCACGTTCCCCCAGTAAGCCGTATGGATACCTGAACGATTCATTGCCTTCTACTGCATCGGCAACTGCCCTTAACAAGAGGCAACGATCTCTCAGCCTTAAGGTGCAGGGCTCCACCTCCGAGGCAAAGCATGTCCCTGCATCTAAGGAGGCCTTAGGTCCAGTTCCTATCCTATCCAGTTTCTTTCCATATATGGGGGAATGGTGCAGCTTTGGGGAAGCGTCGCCCTTCCTTATTGTTAAAGCCATTAAGGGTGTTGCTGGTGACGTGACTTCGGTCAAGAAGCTTCGCAATGGCACATTGTTGGTGGAGGCATCTACCCCTCACCAGATTGAGGCATTGCATAAAATGCAGACACTCAGTGATTTCCCCATTGTGGTCGAACCCCATCGCACCCTTAACACCAGTAGAGGTGTGGTGTGATGCCCCGACCTACATGGAGAGTCAGAGGAGAACATAGTGCAGGAGCTCAAGGACCAGGGTGTGGTGGCTGTCCGCCACACCATGGTTCAAAGGGATGGAGAATCCCACCCCTCTGACACCTTGGTGCTGACCTTTGGTAGACCCAAGTTGACAGAATACATCAGGGCCGGCTACCTCCACTTGCCAGTACGACCTTTCATTCTGAGCCCCTTTCGCTGCTTCAAGTGTCAAAGGTATGATCATGGCCAGAATTCCTGTTCTGCCAGGGCCATGTGTGGCACTTGTGGGTGGGGAGACCATTCCCCTGAGCCTTGTAAGACTGCACCTTATTGCACCAACTGTAAGGGAAACCACCCCGCCTCTTCCTGAGATTGCCCCACCTGGTTGCAGGAACGTCCCATTCAGGAGTTGCGTGTCAAGAAGGGTATTAGTTTTCAAGATGTGCGGTGGCTGCTAGCTTTGCCAGGGACGCCAAGTCGTGGCTTGTCCTATGCAGGTGCTGCAAAGGTGGCTGCTGTGTAATCTGTCTGCACCCAGACGGACATACTTCCACAACTCCCCCCACTTATCCGTTTTGCCCACTCACGCCCGCAGGGTCCATGGCATACCGGTCTGTGCTAGCATTGGCTGCCAGACAGATCCTGACCCCATGCCAGAGGTTTCTTCTGGGCCTCTGGCCCAGCCTCCTAGGAGGCCACAGAGGCATCTGCTTTGAGCAGTCCTTTTCCTGGCTCAGCCCAGCTGGCCCCCTCCATAGCGGTGGTGGTGGGTGAGAGAGGAGGGAAGAAACCAGGGACACCCCTGCCCCCGCAGTGGGGCACATGTCCTTGGTTCATCCACCGAAGTTCTTTGGGCCAACAGCAGAAAGCACTGAGTGGCAGCATGCCGCAACTGGGGCATGATGGGGATTCCTCCTTTGACATGGAGTAGGAAGACCCAATTGTAGGCACCACTCCCTTTTCTGCTGTGGGACGGAAAAAAGGGATGAATAGAAATAAACCTCCAAAGCCCACCTAATGGTGAATCTCCTTCAATGGAACTGTTGAGGTTTTTCCCACAAAAGGGTCTAGATCACAATGCTGATCTCACGGCACAACCCCATCTGCATCTCCCTCCAGGAGATCCTCTGCCGTAGTGATACCCCACTTTCGTTACGAGGCTACAACATGTATGCAGACACCCGGCAGCAGGGAAACCACCCTGTGGGAGGGGTGGCTATCCTTATCTGGAATGGATGCATGCACATCCCAGTGACTTTGCAGACGCCTCTCCAAGCCGTGGCAGTTTCACTGCAACTGAATGTGCCCACCACTCTATGTTCCCTCCACTTGCCTCCTGGGATTGATATCCCATGGGCAGACCTTGACTCCCTCACAGCCCAGCTGCCCATAACCCCCAATGGGGCTCGGACAGTCGCAACCCTCGAGGGCTCCTTGTGGAACAATGGGTGTCACACAGTGGCCTCGTTGTCCTCAACACAGGTGCCCCCCACACATGTGATGACTGCCACTGGTGGTCTTTCCTGTATCGACCTCTCCACTTCTGTTGTAAGCGAGGGCTTCACTCTGAGCTTCAGCTTACCCGGAATGGTCGCCTCCTCCCAGTTGTAGAGGCAGCCCGGTTTCTTGGTTTCTTTTTTGACAACCGTCTGACATGGGTCCCTCACTTGAAAGAGCTGAGGGCTAAGTGCCTTCTCTCCCTTAATATTCTGCAGTGCCCGCAGGGAACTGGTTTTGGGGCACATCGAATGGTGATGCTTCGGCTATACCGATCACTCGTTCGATCCCGTCTTGACTATGGCTGTGTCGTTTATGGCCTGGCAGCTCCATCAACTCGCCAGATGCTGGACAGTATACATCACGCTGGCATCCTGGATGTCCGTTGGGGCATTCTGCACAAGTCCAGTGCTCAGCCTTTACACTGAGTCTGTTGAACTGCCACTGAATGTGTGGCGGCAGTGCTTGGCAGCTGCATATATTTTGTGGCTGTAAGGTCAGCCACAGCACCCTACACACCCAGTCGTTTTTAGTTGCACCCTGCAACAGGCATCCAACCACTGGGCAGGGGTTCCTCCTCCATTTGGTATGCAGGGAACAGATGGTCTCACTGGCCTGTGTGTGACTATCTAGGGTGCAGCCTGTACTGCCGGCCTCTGTGCCACCCTGGACAATACCAGACCCAAGTTTTAATTTGACACTGAGGGCCCTCCCGAAAGCCAGTACTGATAGGGCGGTGTACCAACAAGAGTTTGGACCCCTCTCTCTGACCTATCAGGACCATGTTTTTGTTTACACGGATGGGTCGAAGGATGGTGGTCAGTCTTTACAACTGGTCATCTCATAGGGGGCCGCCTTCCAGGCCTCACCAGTGTCTTAACTGCAGAGCTCACCGCTCTGCACAGGGCATGGGAACTCATTTAACGTTTGAATCACCAACACTTTGTGGTTGCGACTGTCTCCCTATCCTCCCTCCAGCTGTTGCACACCCTCTATAGCAGACATGCCATCGTCCAGGGTTTGCACAGTTCACTGCTCACAATTTGCAAGCAAGGCGAGAAAGTTGTTTACGTGGGTCCCGGGGCATGTTGGCATCATGGGCAATGAGAGGGCAGATGCCCATGCCCGGCAGGTGGCCCACCTGCCCGATATACCTGACACTACTGTCTCCTCCTCTGACGCTCTTCTGATGGTGTGGCAGACCGTCCATGAACAATGGCGGTCCCAGTGGTTTTTGGCGACAACCAACAAACTCTGCACACTGTAGGACACTCCAGTGCACTGGGTGTCCTCGTGCTGCCAGTCACGGAGGGAGGAGGTTGTGCTTGCTAAGCTGCAAATCGGTCACACGTTCCTCACCCACTCCTACATACTATGGGGTGAGGATGAACCGTTGTCACAGTCAGCCACTGTGAGAGATACCATGAATTTAGATGTCGACTGGAAGTCAGTCCAGTGTTCTCCACATCACTTGGCGATAACTCTCAGGGGGTGGAGAACTCGCCATTTTTTGTGAAAGAGGCTGGCCTTTTTCACAACATTTAACCTTGGCACTATTTTTTTTATTAGCATCTTTTCCTTTTATTCTTCTTTTTGTCTTTTCCCTTTTTTTTTTGAGTCAGTTTTGGCTTTTGCCCTTCTATGTTAGTGTCTGTTTAGGCCTTTGCCATTTTTACAGTATCTGTTTTGGCTTTTGCCTTAATTTATTCCTGGTTGTTTTGTGGCTTTTCCCTTTTACTATTTTTACTCTTAGTGGGCTTTTGCCCTTACTTATTATCATGATGGGTTGGCCTTTTACACCCCCCCCCATGGTGATTGACTTTCTGTTCCCTAATGACCTTTGTAGTCGATGGACCCTAAAGCACAAACATCAGCAACAACACAACCCTAAAGCATAGGAAAATCAGCATTGCATTCCTCCAGGAGACCAAGTGGAAGGGTAATAGGTCAAGGGCCATGGGGGAGGGATACAAGCTGATTTATACAGGCAGTGAAGAGGGACGAAATGGGGTGGGAATTATATTAAGTAGCGATTTGCAGCAGGGGATCACTTCAGTTAGGAGAATTAGTAATAGGCTGATGTTAGTTACTGTGGTGTGGCAGGGTATAGGGCTCCACCTCATAAGCGCATATGCCCCCCCCCCCCCCAAGCAGGTCTGGGTGACACCATAAAAACAGCTTTTTGGGATTAGTTTGATGAGGTGTTGCAATCAGTAGACAACACAATGAGACAGGGCAGGGGAAATGAGCCACTGATTATTGGGGGTGACCTTAATGCGCACGTGGGTAATGAGGGTTTGGGTTATGAGGATGTTCATGGGGATGTGGGTATGGAATGATCAAGAAGGTTCTTGACACAGCAAGAGCACATGGCCTTGCATTGGCCAATACATGGTTCAAGAAGAGGGAAAAGCACCTAATCACTTTCCAGTCACCACAGGGGAGGTCCCAAATAGACTTTTTCACGGTTGGGAAGCAGCACAGGGCAGAGATTCTAGACTGCTGGGCACTTCCCAGTGAGGATTTCCAGAAGGAAAGCGGCCATAAGCTTCTCATGATAGACGTCATAATGAAGGGGACAGGGAAGCAACATACCTGGAAGGGAGAATCAGTTGTTAGGTGGTGGAAATTACCCACCAAGGCAGATGAATTCTGACAGGAGGTTCTCAGCCAGGTTGACTGAGACTGGGGTGGGCCAGCCAGTGCTATGTGCGACAGGGTTGCCAGGAAGATTAGGACATGTGGAGAGGCACCTGTTAGGTAGGGTTGGAGTAGGAGGAACATATCATGGAGCAGACATGGTGGTGGAATGAGGAGGTAGAGGCAGCCATCAAACTGAAGAAAGTAGCTTTCCATAGATGGAGGGAATTAGTGATCAGGTTTCCAAGACAGACTATGTTCAGGCAAATAAGAAGGCCAGGAGTACCATTGCCCTGGCCAACTACCAGAAGTATGAGGCCTTATATGAAAAGTTGGGGACAAGGGAAGGAGAGAATACAGTTTTTAAACTGGCCAAGACCAGGGATAGAACTAGTAAGGATGGTACCAGGGCTATATCAGTCAAGGATACCAATGGCAGGGTCCTGTTCCAACCAGCTGAGGTAATTAAGAGGTGGGAGGAATACTACCACATCCTCTTAAATGCTGCTATCTGCTCATCAGTCACAGACAGCAGTTCAATCCCTACCCAGACAGTGGATAAGGTGATTGAGGATGAAATAGTCGCAGCTCTTCAAAAAATGAAGAGTCACAAAGCAGTAGGCCCAGACAAGATCTCCATTGATGTCTGGCACACCTTGGGGACTACAGGCATTACATGCCTGCGGAAGCTGTTTAATAAGTTAGCAAATTGGGACAGGATACCATCTGCATGGAGAGAAAGCTGGATATTTCCACCGTTCAAGGGCAAAGGTGATGCCCAGGACTGCGGAAACTATAGAGGCATAAAGCTAATGAGACATTCTATGAAGCTGTGGGAGCGAGTAATAGAACGTCGCCTCAGAGACCAAACCGGGGGAACCAATTTGGGTTTATGCTGGGAAGGCCCACCATGGAACTAATCTTTTTTCTACACCAGAGGATAGAGAAGCATAAAGCAGCAAGGCAGGACCTCCATGCAGTATTCATTGACATGGAGAAGGCATATGATAGTGTCCCTAGACAGGTGCTATGGAGCGTTCTAAGGAAGACGGGGATCGATGAAGGCCATATCAGGATAGTGCAGGATATGTACGAGGGTGCCATAGCTAGGGTGAGGACAGCATGGGGAAACACTGCAGGCTTCAACATGCAGGTTGGTGTGCAACGAGGGTCAGCACTTAGCGCATATCTATCCACTCTGGTAATGGATGAGCTGCTGTCAGGGATAGGGGAATGGGCCCCTCAGTGCCTGGTATTCGCTGATGATGTGGGAATGCTTGAGGGGTCTAAGGGGGATGCACAAAAGGGCCTACAGGACATTAAGGTAGCAATGGAAAGAGGGGGTCTCAAAGTAAACATGAATAAGACAGAATACCTAGCTTTCAATTTTAGCGGCCAGGGGCAAGGGGGTGAGATCCGTTGTGAGGGGGAGGGTATACCAGCGGGGCAACAGTTTCGCTACTTAAGATCATTTTTCCAGAGCAATAGGGCGATAGATTCATACGTGACCAATAGGATTAATGCAGGATGGCTGAAGTGGAGGCGGGCAAGTGGTGTCCTGTGTTACCGCCAGGTCCCAGTTAAGTTGAAAGGCAAAGTTTACAGAACGGTCGTTAGGCCCGCCATACTGTAAGGCTCAGAGTGTTGGGCAGCTAGGAAGAACCATGAAAGGAGAATGCAAGTGGCTGAGATGCGTATGCTGCGCTACATGACTGCGGTGTCATGAGCTGACAGGGTACGAAATGAGTATGTTAGATGTAGCCTGGGGGTGGGGAACATTGCAGAGAAGATGACGGAGAGGCGGTTGAGGTGGTATGGACATGTGGTGAGGAGAGAGGAGGAGGAGCTTATTCGGTCCATTATGAGTCTGCATGTGGTTGGGGGTGCCAGGGGTAGGGGTAGGCCGAAGCGGACTTGGGAGCAGGTGGTGCAGAGGGACATGGAGACGTGCAGGGTTGATGGGGACATGGTGGGGGATAGGTGGGAGTGGAGAATGAGAACCCGCATACCCGACCCCGCCACAGGCGGGAGGAGGGTGAGATGATGATGAATTACTGTGCGGGTTGACTTGTAACCGTGTCTTAGAGGTAGCGTGCTCGGCAAGTGCGTCAGGATTGAGGATAGCTGACGAATGTACTTTCTATCGGGTGGGAAAGAAAGCAAGATCGGCAAAATTCTTAACTATAGAGAGGTTCGCTCCTTGGTTTTGGTGGAGTGCCCCGGCTAGTCAGCAGCCATCTGCTCAGGTCGGCAGTCAAACACGTAAAAATACCGTCCAACACATTACCCATGTTTCCCGGTAGAACAAAAATGTATACCCGACCCTTCCGTAAGCGGGGAAAGGGTTAATAGTTGCTTTTTAGTTGTGTGGATTACGCTAATTTAGGCTTTTATTTCTAATGGCTATTTATGATGTAGTTCATCATTACATGTTTGACTACGACATGGGAATGCAGTCGGTACATTGTTTCAGGGCCCATGGAGGTCCATGTGTGTATTATTTATTTTATTATTTTTACAGAAGTGCCTGTCCTATATTTAAAATATTTGCTAGCTTGTTTGAATATACAGTACCTGTCTATGTAGTAGTATGTTGGTGTTTTAGGGCCCTTCAACTACACGGTCATTAGAGCGCCGTCCAAAGTGTAGTTCTTATGGAGAGACTGCACAGACAGCACACGAATGCGACGATTTTTGGATACTACCCAGTTTTTCCAAGCGGTCACCCATTTCAGTACTAACTGGGGTTGCGTTGTTAAACTTCAGTGATCAGACGAGAACTGGTGTGTCCAACGCAATTTGCCGCTCCCACTTATTGCATAGGTGGCGTGATAGTTAATAGGGTTGAGACCCATAAGCACCTTGGAATTATTCTAGACACTCAGGGCAACTAGAAGGAGCACACTAATAATTTGATTGGGAAGGCTGGGTGTTAGGCTAGAAGAATGTTGGGGGACAGCACTAAGGAAGTAAGAGAAATAGCCTGTTTTTCACTGGTACAGCCGATTGGGGAGTAATGTAGTCTAATTTGGTTTCCCATTAGGCAGGCGTTATCGTGGGAAATTGAAATACTCCAAAGGAGGGCAGCAGGAATTGTGCTACAGCGCTTCTCATAGACTGAGTCGCACAGATATGATTACAGAATTAGGGTTACAGGTTAAACCACAAACACCAACATGTTTTAGGAAAATTGGATTTATCACAAGTATTGTTCAAATGGACGATAAAGTGTCAACCTGTAATGAACCTGACGCAGCTAACCGCCAGGGGGGCATAACCCCCAAGTACCTGACCAATGGCATCAGAGACTAGCTATGCTGATCCACTGACAGTAACAGTTTTGATTATGCAGCATTTCATACAGTTGTATCCAAGAAATGCAATGATACCCATGCATCAGTACAGTAAACATAGTTCTCCATAAGTTGACCTCCCTATGTTGACCATTTTTTTTCCGCCCTGGGCTGGTCAACTTACAGAGGTTCTCCTCTACTTGAGTACTGTATGTCTCCACGTTGGCAAAAGTGTATCCATGCAGAAGCTATATGGCCAGCCTACATGAGAAACGCTTCCAAACGGAGGATGCTATTGAAATTCGTCGGCCTGGATGGAGGCGACCGGAATCGTCCAGTGTTACACTAATGATGTTCGCACATAAAACAGAAAAGTAACTGTATTTCTTGCAAAAAGCAACGCCTGACCCTTTTCCCGCCTATGGCAGGATTTGGTTTCATCGTGTCCCTGTGAATGTACACAAGGGCGATTTGTTGGTCGTTGTTTTTCCACAGCCAGTTGCCGACCAAAGCTGCAACCCCTATGCTTATTTATCATTGGTCTACTGTTCATTGTTTTGGGGAATTTCACCGACGCCAAGGGGCGAGCTCCTACACCTGGAAATTTTGTCTCGTCTATCCGTTGCTCAGTAGAGAGGGTTCTTTTATGTGCAAGTGACATCGTACACCAAAACGGGACCTCGGTTTTACTTCTCATCCGAAAGAATCTCATCCTTTTGCGCACGAAAGAAGTCAACCCACCTCGCTCTAGTATCGGACCTTGAACTAGTGGCACAGTTGCCGAGCTTGCTAGCCACTACGCGACCGTGGCGGGTAAAAATAACTGTATTTCTTACCATCATGAAAAAGCAAAAACATGTTTTTCGCCCAAGTGTCTTTCACCCAATTCTCGTAGATTCTTATTAAAGTGTGCCGTACCCCTCTTATGGGTCGCTTTGCCCGGGTCCCACACGTGTACCAATTAGGGAGGTTGAACTGTACTTCCCCTATGTTAGCCGCCATGCTTCATTGTGTGTCTCATTCTATGTTGTAAAAATGAGAAATATTTATTAAAAGGTTTGTTTTCCAGAGTTTGACAGTGAGAGACACTGCTCGAGAGTGCCTGGAGAAGACTCCACTGGATAGGACTGAAGACGATATTGAAACACTGCTGGAATTTATGCAACATTTGCCGGTATTTGAAATTTTTACTTGTTCTTTTGATATTTTTGGTTTACGTAAGATCCTTTAAACAATGGTGGGTTTTTTGACTGATGGTATTCCCCATTGGGGTTTTTCATGCGTTTTTCATTAATTGAGTTCGGCCTAGCGTGGATGAAAACTTCAAAATGGATGTCCAAGAACGGTAGTCGGCAAATTGTGACTCAAAAACCAAATGTAATTTTTTTTAATACAGTGAAACCTCTCTAATTGGTACACGTGGCCACTGTACCCAACAGAGGGGTGTACCAATAAGAGGGGTATGGAACACTAATAATACTGTTGTTTAATTTATTCAGTACAGTACATATATTGTTTTATATTGTGCTTTTTTTTAAACTGAAAAAATACACTGTATAATGTATTTCAAGCTACCTTCTTGTTTTCCGCCTATGGCAGGGTCCCCTCTGACGCCTGCCTATGGCATGCGCCCCTCTGAATACATGCAAGGGTGATCCTTTGGACAGTGTTTTTTCTGCACCTGGTTGCAGACCAAAGCTGCAACCCCTATGCGTATTTATTGTCGGTCTACTTTTCTTTGGGGTATTCAACCCATGTCAGGGGGACGGAAAGCTCCTACACCTGGAAATTCTCTTCATCTGTCATTTACATGGGTCCCCATTTACATAGAGTTCTTTTATGTGTAAATGCCATTGAACACCGTATGGGACGACGGTTTTACTTCTCATCCAAAGGAAGGTGCACTTGGGGCATCTGTCTCGCGGAAAAGAAGGCAACCCACCTCGGTCCAGTATTGAACCTAGAATCACTGCTGCAGTTACCAAGCATGCTACCCACTACATCACCGAGGCAGGATACACCCATTACAGAGGGGGTTTTCTGAAAATGGTGACATGTATTAGGTGTACCAATAGAGGGGTGTACCCATTTCAGTGGTGTACCATTAAGAGTGGTAGTAATAGCATAAAGCCTATGGGTGAAAAATCGTTGCCTGAAAAGTCTGTACCGATATGAGGGGTGTACCCATAGAGACATTTTACCGTACTCTGCCAGAGAGGTTTTCTCATAGATGTGCAGTATTTTTTACCCCTCTGATAGGTCCACCCGACACCAGTCCAAGGTCCACTACCCACCTGGTGATCCAACCCTTTTAATGGGTCCAAATGTCACCTAAAGTTGTATGGTATGAAAGGGGATCATTTCACATTGTTACCGTATGTGAGTTTGCTATACAGTGAAACCTCCTATCGGTGAACCTCTGTAATTGGTTCCCCCCCCCACAAAGGTCTACTTTTTATAATCATCATCTCACCCTTATCCTGCCTGCGGCAGGGTCGGGTCTGCGGGTTCTTATCCACCACTCCCACCTATCCCTACCAAGTCACCTCCCACCCACACTCCTCCATGTCCCTTTGCACTACCTGCTCCCACGTCCGCATTGGTCTTCCCCTACTCCTGGTACCCCAATCACCCACAGTCCCACAATCAACCTAATAAGTTACTCCTTCCTCTCCTCATCACATGGCCGTACCACCTCAGCTGATTTTCTCATCTTCATCTCATGTAATAGTTTTTAACTCTGTCAGCATTTCCACCTCAGCCACTTGCATTCTCCTTTCATGGTTCTTCCTAGCTGCCTAATACCCCATTCGCATTACAATTTCAAACTAGATTGAAATTCAATCCAGCTTGAAAGTTAGCCACATCGAGTCACTTCATCAGCAAATACCAGGCACTGAGGGGTCCATTCCCCTACCCTGATCCTTGATGCACACCAACCTGCACGTTAAGCATTCAGAATTTCCCCATGCTGTCCTCACACTAGCGATGGACTGTCATACTGTACATATCCTGCAATATCCTAATATGGCCCGAATCAACCCCTTTCTTTCTTAAAACGCTCTATACTACCTGTCTAGGGACACTATCATATGCAAAAGTTCTCCTTTTTAAAAATTGGAAAATTCCCTGGTTTTTTGGTTAACCCCCTAATCGGTCCATCCCTCTGATGGGTCCACGTTCGTAGATCCCCAGGGGTGGACCGATTAGAGTAGTTTCATTGTATCTACATGGACTTGGAGTAGCCTTCCGGACACGATTTGTGTGAGAAATCGTTTGCTAAATTAAAATTCATTAAAGCAAATGAAAAAAAGCGAGTAAAGGAATGCGATGGGGTTAAATCAACGAGTAGTACAATGTTCATGAGCATGAAATAAATAATAAGTGCACAGGTGGTGAAGAGAGTGTTTAGCACTGCACGTTGTACTATTACGGAGTAGATCTAAACTCTTTAGATCAGTGATTCTCAACCTTATTTTCGTCACGGTACACTCTCAGTAATTTAAAAATTTGGCGGCACACTAACAACGACACATTTCGGGCCACACAAACGCCAAAGAAAATATATAAGTTGTAACCTAACCCCATGCGAAACCCGCCTCGGTGTTGCAGTGGTTAACATGCTCGGTAACTGCGTGCGTAGCTTCTCTCAGGCGAGAAAGAAGCCCTGAGTGTGCCTTCTTTCGGATGAGATGTAAAACCGAGGTCCCGTGTGGTGTACGATGGCATTTGCACGTGAAAGAACCCTCTCTACTACGCAACGGGTAGATGAGGCAAAATTTCCAGGTGTAGAAGCTCGCCTCCTGGCTTCCGTGGAATTTCCCATCGAACAGTAGCCCGGCGATAAATAAACATAAGAGTTGCAGCGTTGGTCTGCAACTGGCTGTGGATAAACACTGTCCAAGGTATTGCCCTGGTGTCCATTTAGAGGGACAAGATGGGTACCCGGCCCTGCCTTAGGCGGGACAATGGTTAGAAGTTGCTTTGTAACCTAGCCCTATGCAAACATCAAGCGGGTGGCTAGTAGACTAAACTAGTACATAGCTTTAGTCTACTAGGTGTAATATACTAGGGTAATCGGAACTGTAATATTTATGCCCATTGAACTACTTGTCTGACGTAACTTATGTATGCGTATTCACCATGGCGGCACATTTGAGTAATCTCGCAGAACAGCGGTTGAGAATCACTACTTTAAATAGTGTGAATTGATAATGTCGATGGAACTGCATAATACCACAATAATGCCAATGGTACCACAAGGAGGAAAAAAATTTTATAGACGCGCGATTAAAAATAGATAGTTTTAGGCCATCCACTGATTGAAGATATACACTGCAGACCAAAAGTTTAAGACCAATTGTGTAAAACTCAAAAAATATGCAACAATAGTAAAAGTATCACAGTCATATTAATGTCCTTATATGTGGTTAAAAAGTGATTTATTTGGATTAAGGAAATAGGATTTTGTAATGTTTGATCCTAAACACACTTCAAAATTGTGCCGAAGTTATTTGGATAAAAAAAGAAAGTGAAGGAATTCTTCAGGCCATGGAGTGGCCACCCCCAAAGCCTGGATTTCAATCCTATCGAATTGTTGTCGGGAGGGTTGGACAGAAAAGTACCTAGTCGGCGTCCAACTATAAAAGAGGGCATTTGGGATGCTCTTTACGAAAGCTGAAAAGATATCCCACAAACCACAATCAACAAATGTATAAACCGTTTGCCCAGACTTCTAAAACAAGTAATTAAGTGTAAAGGAGGTGGTGTTTTTTTTTTTTTTTTTTTTTTTTTAAGAAGAAGAAGAAAAAGAAAAATCAATTTAATGCATTTTTTTTATATAAAATGGTGCTCTTTAATTAAAATTGCCATTAAAAAATCTATTTATGTATGTATGTCTTGTATTTCAATACTGGCACTACTTCATGACTAATAGTAGTGTTTCTTTGCATTTTCCTAAAACAACACAAGTGGTCTTAAACTTTTGGCCTGCACTGTATGTAGTGGTAAGTTTGCTCAATAGTAAGTGAACCCTCTGAACACCTGATAAAGTGAGCCTACTTAGGGTGACCAGACGTCACGATTAAGGCGGGACAGTCCCGATTTCAGACTTCCTGTCCCGGCGGGACGCCCGTTTGTCCCACCTAGTCGGCAACTTCTCAGAAGTTGCCAACAGTTGCCGTCTGCATCAAATGAAAACGTCAGGCATCCTCTGCTGGACTCGTCCTGTGACCCGTAGAATAAATGGGGGATGGTTGAAGTGGAGACAGGGAAGCTGAGTCCTGTTTGATAGGGCCCCAATCAAGTTCAAAAGGAAGTTCTGCAGGGCAGTGGTTAGGCCAGCCGTGCTGTATGGATCAGAGTGCTGGGCAGTGAGGAAGAGCCACGTCAACAGAATGCAAGTAGTTGAGATGCGAATGCTGCGGTACATGAGTCGGGTGTCGAGAGCTGATATTATTAGGAATGAGTATATTAGAGGTAGTCTGGGATGGTGGACATCGCCGAAGAAAAATGAGTGAAAATGGGTTGAGGTGGTATGGACACGTAATAAGGAGAGTGTCCCCTTTGGTGAGTGTCCCCAAGTCGGGGACACTCACCAAAAGCCCCTGTCCCGCTTTGCTCTCTGGAAATTCTGGTCACTTTAGCCTCCTACAACATTAGACGATCATCAACGGCTTATTTTTTAGACCCAGTACGCCACGGGTGGAGTTCCAATTTATAATTCTAATTGAACATACTGCAGGCAGCCCTGATAGACCATGTCAGTGGAGAGAATAACAATGTTGTTTATTCTATTTTAAAACGGTCAAGAAAAGGTGCGATCGTTAGGTGCCATGTTAAGTAAAGATGAGGATACTCGCACCAGGTCTCTACCATAACCGCTCCTGAGCTACCTGTTGACAATTCCTCTTTCGTTACACATGTCCATACCACTCTGATTATAACCGAAAATCATTTGAAATGAAGCTGTCTCTGTTTACCCATTGACTTTTCTCATTAAGATATAGCTGTTTCCGGTTTGTTGGCTTTGTGATTTGCTTTCATCCGTCATCTACTTTTCTGTTTACACAGCAACATTGATCTCTGGTTAATTTTTGTACTGTCATTTCTGAAAGTCGTCTACTACCTTGAACTTCTTGAACCTGCGCGCTACAGAAGCCAACGACTGGAATATTAATAGAACTTCAAAGCGTGAGGGCGCTCTTAGTACATACATCCCCAACTTCTTTTTTCTTTTAGGAGTTTATACACTTCTCATTAGTAGACAGAGTTTTGTTGAGGATATACCAGGGATCTATGTAAAGATTCTTACTACAGTGCAGTTCAGATCACCCCGCCTAAAGATAGTGGAGATACGAACCAGTTAAATGTCGTTTACTTTACGAAAAAATGTCAGGGATGATCATCATACAATGAAACCAAGTGGCAATGCAAATTTTACTAATTCTTTATGTTTGTTTGTTTTTTACCCTAAATAGGCATTTGCAAATATGACGTTAGCCGTTCGGCGAGCACTATGTGCTGTCATGGTATTTGCTGTTGTTGAAAAAGCTGGTACAGTGGTAATGAACGATGGCGAAGAGCTGGATTCATGGTCTGTTATTGTGAATGGTCTTGTAGAAGTGGAATTGGCAAATGGGGAAATCCAAGAGCTGCACATGGGAGACAGTTTCGGAATCACCCCCACAATGGATAAATTGTTTCATAAGGGTGTTATGAGAACGAAAGTGGACGACTGTCAATTTGTATGCATAACACAAACAGACTACTATAAAATTCTGCATCAAGGAGAAGAAAACACCAGGCGCCACGAAGAAGATGGTGAAGTGGTTCTGATAACTGAACATCGTGTTTTAGACGGTGGTAATCGTCATGGGCACATTGTCATCAGGGTATATAGTTGGCGTATATTTACCACTCATATGTTGTTGGTTATTTGAATGTAGCTCAAACTCCTTGTTTTTTCTTTTTAGGGAACACCAGCAAGATTAATATGCCAGTTGGTCGAGGAAAATTCTATCATTGATCCGACATATGTTGAAGATTTTCTTCTAACTCATAGGACTTTTATACCGTCCCCATTAATAGTTGCAGAAAAGCTCTTAAATTGGTTTGAGGAACCTGTCTTAAGAGATAAAGTTACTCGTGTGGTGTTGTTGTGGGTGAATAATCATTTCACGGATTTTGAGACAGATCCTGACATGATGGATTTTTTGGAAAAATTTGAAGCTGGACTTGAGAAAGGGGTTGGTATCGTTACGCATATTTAACGTACTTTTCAGTCGAATTTATCAAGTTAGCGTATGCTGCTGATTGTTAGTAGATGAACTTGAAATGAAATTTAAGTGGAAGATACAATTAAATACCAAATAACTCCAATATACTCACGGCTTATAATTACACCACGGTTTATACATTAAATAAAATTTGAGTGTTCGCGCCAGGTAAAGATTTCGGAGAAAATTAAGTAACATGTATGTAGCTTTGCGTGTCGTGCAAGGTCCACTGGTTGCTTCCTCCTGTTTCTGCCTTGAATTCCATGATGCGTCGCTGATTGATTCTGCCGTCGAAAAGGGGCTAGGTTAAGAACAGAGTAGGTTGAAATGTTAGATACATTGTCTCTTCATTAGTCAGGTGTTAACGCAAGGAGAATTTTGTTGCGTTACTTTTAGTCCTGGCTAGATAAAGAAAACTTTTATGTGAATAGTTGTGTTACAGCGTGGCATGATTTCATTCGTTGATGGATTTTCTTTTTTCAGAAAATGCACGGGCAGCTCAGGTTATTGAACATTGCTTGTGCCACAAAAGCAAGAAGTAGGACAGTTACATTGACCCGCTCCACAAGAGATGAAGTCCTTAATTTCTCTATACTGGGAGGCTATGAACAAGGCTCCAGCATTTTTATTTCTAAGGTGGAGAAGAATTCTAAAGCTGAGGAGGTTGGATTAAAAAGAGGCGATGAGGTAGGATGGGTTTGCATTCATGTTTTTATTTCATCAAGGAATTTTGCATCTTGCTTTTGATCATTATCTATTAAGTCTGACTCATTTCCTGTTAGATATTGGAAGTAAATGGTCACAGTTTTCTGCATATGAGTCATGCCAAAGCTCTGGACATGCTTCGAGGAAGTACTCATTCTTGCTTGACAATAAAGTCAAATTTATTAGGTGAGGCTTTTAAATGAATTATTGAATTAAAAGTGGTAAATTTCAAGAATGACACACCCAGGAAACCAATGTACTATCAAATGAATACCAGTTCTCTTATGTAATCGTGGAGATAAATGCATGATGCTATCACAACCTCTTAAAGAAATGGATGCACTGCGGAATGCAGCATAATTGTATTTTATAAATTTGTGTCGCTTTTATTCAAATAGCTTTCAAAGAAATGCTGTCAAACCCTGAAAATCCATCACGGTCTCGAACTAGAAAAACATCCGAAATAGCTCACTTACAAGCTGATCCGAAAGCCAGGCTGTCAACTGTTAATTGTTCCGAAATTTTCACTCAAAACATTTCTACATCACCGTCGAAAGGAGAAAAGAAAGACGATCGCAAAGGATTCATGACGCTAGGTCATAAAACCAAATTGAAAAAGGCTTTAATGAAAATGAATATCATTCCCAAGACTGGAAACAGGTGGGGTGCACTTTCTAAGACCTTGTAATTTTTTTGCGAAAATTCATCAAATTGCTAATGAAACATATTTTTACTATGCAGCGAAGCTCAGTTGAACAACTCTGATGATAACCTGTATTCTGGACAAAGTGGTACAACAACTCGATCCCCATATCACAGTGGTTCCATGTATCATAGTCACAGTAATCCTGATTTAAGTACTTTGCCTGCCTATTATGAGGCTGATGTGAGGCCAGATTATCCAGAACATGTACTAAAAATATATCGAAGTGATCAGACTTGTAAATATTTATTAGTACACAAAGTAATAATTTCATTTTTATTTTTGAATTGCATTGTCGGTTAATCTTTGACAGTTGGTTAACGTAACTGTTATGTTCCTTCATTGCAGGAGACAACAGCAAGGGAAGTAGTTATGCTATCGTTGCGTGAATTTGGCATACCAGATCCCAGCAGGCATGTTGTGAATTATTTCTTAAATACGTCTAAAAGTTTTAAGCTAAATTTTTCATGTTTTCTGTTATTGCAGCCAGTATTCATTATGTGAAGTAACTGTAGGAGAAGGCGGTGTAATCAAACAGCGGCGGCTGCCTGATCAACTTCAGAATTTAGCAGAAAGGATTGGACTTAGCAGTAGATACTACTTAAAAAATAATAATTCCACAGAAACACTAGTCCCAGATGATATGGCAGGGGTTAGTTGACGTTTTTAGTCTGATCATTTTGTTGTCCAATAAAACAGTTTATCGTCTTGAATTTGATTAGTGCTAAAGAAGGGAAGCCATTACATGACCAAATGTTTATGCAAATGAAGGTCTTAAATCGGACTCTGTGATTGATATCGTTATTCTTTCACTAATTTTAGGAGCTAATGAGAGAGAGTTTGGTTCATTTCCTTCAGCTAAACAGTGTAGAAGTAGCTGTGCAGTTGACGCTAGAAGACTTTAGTATATTGAGGCAAATAGAGCCAACTGAATATATTGACGATTTATTTCAACTCAAGTCTCGATATGGCACTCCAATGTTGACACAGTTTGCAGAGGTTCTGTCTTGTCTTCTTCATCTTAACTTTGCTCCTTTTAAGTAGTATTTTTAAGAACCTTTTCTCCCTTTCGATTTATCGTTTAAATGCTAATGTTTCAGTTATAATAGTTTTAATATATAGAGTATTCCATAATTTGTTCCTGTACTAATTTGTATGCATTTTACCAGTTGGTGAATAAAGAAATGTTCTGGGTCGTCGCTGAAGTATGTGGCGAACATAATCTAGTCAGGCGAATGAAAATTATTAAGCAGTTCATTAAAATAGCTAGTTAGTTCTACTTTTCTTAGTGTTTATTATTAGCTTTATTAAAGTCACCACAACTAAGCCCAATTTTAATTTTCCAGGACAGTGTAAAGAATGTAAAAATTTTAACTCCATGTTTGCCTTAATTGGTGGCTTAGGCCATGGTGCAGTGTCTCGCCTACGAGCATCATGGGAGAAATTGCCTTCAAAGTATCAAAAACTTTATGAAGACATGGAGGATTTGATGGATCCGTCACGGAATATGTCAAAGTATCGAAATCTCGTCAACAATGAACAAGTTCACTTCCCAATTGTTAGTTAAATTAGTTTTGTGACCTCATTCTGAATTGGATAATGACCACATTATCATAATAGAGAGAGCACCATGCACATGACTTAATTTTTTTTTCGATTGAATGTCATATCCAGATACCTTTTTATCCAGTTGTTCGAAAGGATTTGACCTTCATTCACTTAGGAAATGACAGTAAAGTTGAAGGTTTGGTGAGTGTGTAAAACATTTTAAAAGTTACATATTCCTTCAATTGACAAATAATGATTAAATGGTTTATTAAATTTTCAGATAAACTATGAAAAGTTGAGAATGATTGCCAAAGAAGTCAGGCAACTTACAAACATGTGCTCTGCGCCTTACGTATGAATAAATATATATTCTTTTGATATTGATTTTGTCAGGGTGGCTTTTTCCGAAGTCTGTAGTGGTCCGTTTGTTTGCTAAGATAGATAATTCAGGATCTAAAACTGAGGATCCTTGACAAATTGTAGGATGTGACAATTCGTAGGATATATTTTACTACCTCTAGGTAGTGTATTATTAGGTTGAATGCTCAACAGAATATTAACGTTTCAAAGATTTCGAATCATTTGAAGCTGCTTCCGTAGTTAAAATCATGTCATCTTAGTCCGGTGTAACCATGAAATGTGCACCGGCATATAGCGCCCACCCAATATTTGAAAGTTTTTTTTAGAATTGTAGTCATTAAAATTCAATCATAGATAGAAATCAATTAAAGCTTTTCACTTGTAGTTTTTGTACAAAGCTTCTTTGCTCAATAACGTAATAATTAGTTTTTGTTATAATTTTTCATGGTTATAACCAACAAAGCATTAATTTACCTACCAAAGTTTCTATTTTGGTTATATAATGCGACGTTTGAACAAGTGGGGTAGGCCGACATCCCCCCACAAACAACTGAGCCAATATTCCTGCGGGGTCCAGTTGCCTGGCTGGGGTGTCCCCCGTCAAGAGCATGTTCATTGAACCGGCAGACCCGACCCCGCCACTGGAGAGAAAAGGGTATGATGATAATCAAAGTTTTACCTAAAGGACTTTCCAAACCAACCAGTCAGTCAAGTTCATCTTCTCATATTATAATAAAACTTTCATGAATCATTCTACACCAAAGGTAGAAAATTAAAATACATGTTTAGAGAAATTGTATCTTGTTAGGTTTTGAGGTAATTTATTTTTAAATTATGGAAAAACGTATTTTTTTGTTTGCACTAACATTTTCAATGTTGAATAACCATTTATAGGGAATATTTCATAAAGTTTTAGTTGATTAAGTATTTATTCTAATTAACGGCGCCCTCTAATAAACGGCACCCTACAATAACCGCCGCACCTTCAAGGTGAAACAATAATAATAAGCGCCTTCTAATAAGCGGCGCACTGTTTATTAAAGGTACTGAATTCATATCACAATACCCTTATCCCGCCTGGGCCAGGGTCGGGTCTGTGGGTCCACTGAACGTGTTCTGACTAGGGTCATCCCAGCCAGGCGTCTGTAATCCACAGGAAACTTGGCTGGGTTGTCTGGGGGGGTATCTTATTAAAGATACTGAAATATAAACAGTGCCTTCCAATAAACGGCGCAGCAAAAAAAGCCTTTGAAAAACTAAACGGCGCGCCGTTTATTAGAAATTCATTTTAAATTCCCTTTAAAATGAAGTCTAAAACAACTCTGTAGGACTTAGAGAGTCCAGTTATTCAAGATTTAAAATGTTACTACAAACAACAGATATTAGAAATAAATTGCACCAAAACTGAACAAGATACAAGATCTTTGGGGAGGATGATTCGTGAAAGTTTCGTTAAAATCTGAGAATGTCAAATAGATTTATTTTTTTGTTGGGTTTGGCATGAAATAACCCATAGTCATTAATCTAATGAATAATTGTTGTAAGCATTATTGGTAATATTTATTGTAGCACTTTTATACCCAGCGTATAACCCAGTGTTTTCCAAAGTTTTTTTTTCTTGGCAATACCCCACCTAAGCTCCTCTATAATTCTGATGCCCCATGATGACATATAGATATTTCTTATTATTCAGAAAGTGGGCTCTTTCACTGAATGAAGGCAAAATGACAACCTGTTCCGGGTACATTAGGACAGTGTATGTACTGTACTGAGGAAGAAGAAATCACTAGGAAATACTTGAATCACCCTCCTTAAATTTCAAATTGCTGCACGTTAGGAATCACTGATATAACGCATCACCGAACGTTTATAACGAGTTTTTGCTAGTAAAATGGCACGAATTGACGGTCCTACAAATTGTGAGATCCTGAAACTGATTATTAAAGTTAATCCAGACTGTGGTTCTAATTTTCGATTACCGTAATTACTCTAATAAACGGCGCGCCGTTTATTTTCTTTATTTTTTTTCAATTTACCTGCCAAAATTTATATTTTGGTTTGTAAAATGTGGTGTTGGAACAGTGTGGTAGGCCGGCATCCCCACACAGACAACCAGCCAATATTCATGCGGGTTCTAGACGCCTGGCTGGGGTGTTCCCAGTCCTAACATGTTCAATGGACCCAAGGACCCAACCCTGCCACAGGCTGGATAAGGGTGTGATGATGATGATACCAGTACCCCTGTTTAGCATTAACGGGTTAATCATTAAAAAAATTCAAGTTACCTTGCACGATCACTTCCAGACAGTTTTGAAATAAACGGCGCGCCGTTTATTATTTTTTTCAGCTGAAAGGTGCGCCGTTTATTAGAATAATTGCGGTATTTGATCTTCAAATTTCAAGAGTTTCTGCAGAACTGCCTACTTTTTTGTTGTATAAAGCTATCCTGGATAGGATGATACAATCCTTTCTTACCTTTTTGTAATATTCATCTTAATCAACTTTACTTCAGGATCTTTTTACTATGTTGGAACTTGGTGGTGCTCACCCCAGTGCAGCGATGGTTTCTATGAATCAGTTGAAGGTGAATGGCTCCCATACAACAACGTTTAAAAGGAGAAAGAAAAGTGCAGGTTTACCAAATCCTAAAAAGATGTTTGAAGAGGTATTTGTTCTTGGTGCAAAGAATGCGGTTGAAATAGTTATACATGTATTCGAAACTTGATCCAGAACGTTCGCCCCCACACATTTCGCCCCTGGGAGGGCAAATGGCCGTTTTTTTTTTTTTTGTTATTTTTTGTTATTCTTTTTTAGGTAAGGTAAAAATCAAGGGTCAGTGCCAGCCCTTGATTTTTACCTTAGTTTGGCCGTTTTTTTTTTTTTTGTTATTCTGTTTTTACCTAGAAAAACAGCAAATGTTCGGGAGCGAAATCTCCGGGGGTGAAAAGTACTCAGGGGCGAATGTCGGGGGCGAAACTTCCGTAAACCATTCGATACGACAGACGAAGCAGTCAACGGGTTTTCAATCACCTTAATTTTTACAGGCCCAAATGGTTCGACGAGTAAAGGCTTATTTAAGCAACTTAAATGTAATCACTGACGAAGAAAAGCTTCATCAGATGTCTTTAGAATGCGAACCATTACCTGCACCTGGTAGGAAGAGAAAATTTCTGTGACATTAAGACCTGTTTTGTTAATTGCTGTTTGATTCAATTTTATCTTGTAGGAAATCCTTTGGCCTCAACACAAGTGCGAAAGAGACATCCCTCTCCAACACTCTCCACAGCCAGTAGTACTAGTAGCACGTCAGAAGGCAAAAAGTCAATATCATCTGGTCCTAGATTTGGTAACAATTTGTTAACTTGAAATGAATTGTATCACACTCGTTTTGAAATTAAGGCTTTTGTCAATCAGTGCATTGATTTCAACTTTTCTCATTAAAGGTGCTGATTCTCCCCAGACGGTACGTAAGTTGTTGTCACTGTCGGAGCCAACCAAAGTTCGCCTACACCAACCAACTAGACCATTTAATTCCATGACACAGTCTTTATCTCCTAATGCTCCAAGAAGACGAGCTGATAGACTAGGTCATGGACGCTCCCACAGTGACACAACGTCGCCATCCGTTCAACCTGTTGATCTTTCTGCAGAGAGTTCAAGCGTCACCAGTCTTAATAGCCTGCCTTTGCGTAAGTTTGATCCTTCAGGTAATGACTTTACAACTCGTGAGTCATAAGCTGCATCAGTTTTCCGAATTTTAAGAAGCATTTTATAAGTGGTCTTCTGAAATTCTTAGGGTCTCACACGTCAAGTGATAGTGGTTGTGTAACAAATTTTCCACTACATCAGGCTATTGAAGGTGACTCCGAATTATGCCTTCATTATCACAGTAACAGTTCTGTGGGATCCTCAAATTCCCCTCCTCAGCAAAGACGTTATATGAAGATAGGAGGTATGTCTGGTTTTTTTAGGTTTGGTTTTACTGCTATAAAATGTTACGAATAGAGCTGCACCAACAATCAGTGGTTTTCCATTTTAAATTTACTCGTGGGAATATTTCTGAGCCTGCCGTCGGATGGGAAGTAAGTCTCGACTCCGTGTAGTGTGTACGATGTCACCGAGCCCTCACTACCATGCGACTAGGAGATTGGCGAAATTCCCATGTATAGGAGCTCGCACACCTGACGTCGGAGGGGTGTCCCAACGAACAATAGGCAACATTTTAAAAGCAGCTTTACGTCGGGAGCCATCTGTCTAAATCGCCGTTCATAGGCAGGAATAGGGTTAGTAGTTGCTCCTGGGAGTATTTCACTTGACCCAGATTTTCGGCACTATTTCATATAGTAGGGATTTGCGATAAATTGATAATTGAGAATCACTGTCGTAGGTATATGTCTTGAATTGATAATTCTCTATTTTTTAATTAGTAGAAATTTACCTGATGATTCAAAATTGAAACCTACGTTGAAATTCGAATCACGTTTTACTTAATGCTTTGTTGGTGCATACCTATTTGAAAATGTTGAATGGTAATTCGTAATTGAAAATTTAGAATAAGCTGATTGTAATTAATAATAAGCATTTCATCCCATACACGTTAAAAAGGAAAATTAACTTTTTACAGCTTCTCAAACTCCCCCATTATCACGCGCAATAAGGCACATGGCTCCACCCTTTCCGTCGGCCACGCATGGCCTGCATCCTACTACAATTGGTTGGTTGATAGTATACCTTGCCATATAATAAACTGTATTTGTATTGCTCTAGTGTTGTCGAAATGACATTTACCACACTAATTTTGAACTTGGCCAAATGTCAATGATTTGCAGCATTTCCTAGTGGCATCCCACTATCCCATTGTATGCTACCACCTCCCAGAGACATTCCACCCAGGGCTAGGAGGCCGCCGGATTACAGTATAGCTGCACAACTGGCTCGCAACAGACACGTGGCCAAGTTAGGCCGAGCTCATAGCCATGAAGGAGTTACAGGCTATTATAGTAGTGATGTTACTGACACTACTGATCCTGAAGATGGTGAGGAAGCAACTTAAGGTGTCATCCCTTATTTCAAGCCAAAACCATATCTTAACATGTGTTTTGTCGTCTGTATATGTAGTATCTGTCTCTGGTGTAGCATGTATGCTATTCCTTGTGGAAGCAAACTAACTTTTAGATGATTTTATTATTATTAGTTAGTCTTTTGCTTTGTACTGCAGTAATTTTTTATCGTAGTTTGCTTTTTATGTTGTTGTTTGGCATCGATTTTGCTTAGACTAGATGATTAACCTTGCATATGATTACACTTCTTCTGAATTAATGCCATACCATTTCACACAGATTTATAAAGATTTGGAATATTTTGTGTTTGCATGTTTTGACAAAGGGTATTTGTGAGCCTTTTTTCATTTTGCATGTGGAAGATTTAGAATTTCACCGTGAATTCTCAAAGCACTCGTTTGTCATGCTGGTTTTTAGCATTCCGGAACTTTGTCCCACTGTATCTGTTAAATTGTTCACAAAATACAGCTATTTTTTTACATTATCATATTTCACTACTCACCGTGTCGTTTTCATTGTCACATTTTCATAGGATTCTCTAGAGATTTTTATTTAGAAATGTGATGTGAAGCTCATTATGTTGATCAAATTCTGCACGATTACTGCTGAACACAGAGTGCCTCACAAGTGCCTCGCTGCTTTTTTTTAGCCTTCTTTTGTCAAAGTATTGTCCCAGTTTCGTGTGTCGCATACTGTCGCTTCGTCAGCCGAGAAAATATTCGACTTCGTAAATACCAAAAGTTTGTTCCTATAATTGGGATCCTTGGTGGCAGCAATGCAGTGTTATAGTAGACTGAAGGGTTTGCTTTCCATAGTTTCAGCAGTTCGCTCTGTGAATGGTTTCCATACCGTAGCTTCAAGCGCCGTCTCAAATGGGTAAACTTGAAGCATTAATTTTCGTGGGATTGCCCCATTTAGCAAGAAGGTTTTCATGGAAATATTGTTAATTTTTTTTTTCGTGCGTGCTCGACTAATACATTAGCTGTTAAAGGCCCTATACTGGATTGAGGCTCATGTGGCGTGTACGATGTCACTCGCACGGAAAAGAACCCTGTAGTAGTAAATTGGTAAAACTTCCAGGTGGAAGAGCTCTCCCTTTAGCGTCGATGATGGAAAAGTGCCCCAGTAATGAAAACTAGATCAGAACTTAATAAGCATCTCCCATGTATCCCAATGAGACATTAGTGAGTACCGAACCCCGCTGCCATAGGCGGGAAAAGGGGTTAGTAGTTGCCTTAGCTTTTCTTACAGTAGAATGGTCGCTATTCTTAAGATCCTCATCAACCATCATACAAAATGAATGCCATTTGTGACGGCGGTTTGGACGTCGTTGGTCAACATTGCTTGAAGACTCATTGGTTTTAGCCTTGGCACCTCTTTCCCTTTTGTAGGCGAGAATAAGTTAGTGAAAGACGAAACCCACAGATCAAAGAGAATGCGAAAGGTTTGGGAATTTCCTCTTAAAAAAAGCCCAACTATAAGTTTTCAATTTTCAATCTGTCAGAAATCGAATCACTTAATGAGCTTCAGTTATCATATTATAAATGTGATAAGCTTTAGCACCCTGATAACTCATCTTTTGCATTTCTTTTACGCTCACTAATACATTTTCATTATTTAACTCGTTTTTGATATCTAATTGTTAATACAGTTGTTTGAGCACTGTTAATGCAAATGTTTTTTTTTGTGTTCGTTTTCAGAAGACGATGAAGCTCAGGTATCAGCTGTTTGATGAAAATATATTTTGCATTGCAACACAATTTCAGAAATGGGCTTAATCATTTTGAGTAAGTTCCATTCTAATAGTGCGTCAGTCAAATCAAGGATTTGGAGTTCGATGACTTTTTCCTCCAGTGTTGCTCCTCTTGTGATTTGACACGTTCGTGCGTGTCCAGTGATTAAGGCTCACTGTAAATGATGGTGTTGCGGATGTGACTGTATTTATCTTTAACTGGAATACTATATACACTTTCTTTCTGGCGGAAGTGACACGATGGTCACAATAATGATCTAGTATGTTAGAAAAACAGTGGTTAGTCTATTATTTATAGACCTTTGAAAGTTTGGTGGCCTCTTTGGAATAAGTACAAATTACTGCGTCTTTTTAATCATCTAATTTTATCTACTCTAATATTGATCTTTTGGCGAGACTTGTGCCTGGATTACTATAATAGTGGAAACGATGCAGAGGTTGCCTGGTGAAATGCAGGCATCGTGAAGAAGTGATGAAACAATTCCTTCAATGCAACCTTTTTTTCCACAAAAGTAAAGTATTACATTTTATTATGCCGTTTACTGGTGAATTCACAGTTGAGCCGAAATGTGAAGGATAAAGTTGTAGGTTGGACATTTTGACGTTAGGTTCATATTAATTTTTGCACTGTATCTTGTAATTTTTTTAAACTGTAAATGTGGATTTAAAGGTCTTGGCAGAGAGGACATGTGTGGAATTATGTTTAGAAACCAGATTTTCTTCTTTTTCTTACGTCTGTGAAATGAATAATTATTTCTTTAGCTTGTTTTCATAACTCTATTTCAAATATAAATTTTAAATAATCATAGAAATTCGCTGTTCTATCTAATACTTTATTTTGTTACAGTCACTTATCGTTATCATTTCGAGCCCCTTTTCCTACTTCATAGCGGAGTCTGATAATCATTCGTCTCACTGGAAGCCCGCGGAAACTCTTCCACCGATTCTGCTAAACCTAAAAATTTCACGGAACTACTCATATACTGTATTCTACTTCATGTAGAAAGTTCTTTGGGTGACATCGAATACACCACGCAGGGCTAGGTTAACCAACGGAAGACGCCTTTGAAGCTTATCTTTCACTCTCCCCCCTCTCCTTTTCACTCAAGAAGGCATCTGCCTGGCTCTTGATCGATCCTTCGACCAACTCCTTGGGAAACCGCTAGTGAGCCACTGAGGACACTCCTTAACAATATATCGGTAAGCACTATTTGATACTAATACTAAATTAGAAGTTATATTGCTGGTAAGTTCTTCAAATATTGTGCAGTGTAATATTTAGAAAAGATCCAAACGGGCCGGCTTTATCGTCGAATTTCTCGACTTCAGACTGCCGCCCCATTTCGGAGCTGTTCCAACATTAATAATAGAATTGCTATCATTTAAAATATTTTGAAACCTCCTTATGTTCAGGCAAGAAAAAGCGCCAGGAGGGTCATTGCCCTGGCCAAGTACCAGAAATATGAGGCTCCATATGACTAAGTTGGGGACAAGGGAAGGAGAGAAATCAGTTTTTAGACTGGCACAGACCAGGGATAGAACTAGTAAGGACGTCACAAGGGTCATAGCGATCGAGGCTACCAATGGTAGGGTTACGTTCCAACCGAGAGAGGTAATCAAAAGATGGGAAGAATACTACCACAGCCTCTTAAATGCTGCCACCTGTGCAACGGTCACTGACAGCAACCCACTCACTCTGCAGGCAGTGGACAGGGTGAGTAAGGCTGAAATAGTCAGAGCCCTCCAAAAGATGAAAAGTCAAACAGCAGTAGGCCCTGATAACATTCCCTTGGATGTATGGCGCACCTTGGGGACCAAAGGAATTACATGGTTAGGGAGGCTTTTCAATAAGTTAGCCAATGGTGACAGGATGCCATCTGCTTGGCGAGAGAGTTAGATAATACCACTGTTCAAGGGCAAAGGTGACTCCCAGAATTGTGCAAACCTATGGGAGCATAAAGCTGATGAGCCATTCATTAAGGCTGTGGGAGCGAGTCATAGAATGTTGCCTCTGAGACCGAACTAGTGCCTGAGGAAATCAATTTGGGTTTATGCCTGGTAGGTACACCATGGAACCAATCTTTATTCTAAGGCAGATGATAGGCATAGAGCAGCATGGAAGGATATTCTTGCTATATTCGTTGATCTGGAGATGGTATGCGATAGTGTCCTTAGACAGGTGATATGGAGCGTTTTAAACGTGCAGGTGGGCGTGAATCAAGGGTCGGCATTTAGCCCAAATCTATTCACTTTGGCAATGGATGACCTACTGATTGGAATAGCGGAATGGGTCCCATCAGTGTCTGGTATTTGCTGATGATGTGGGAAGGCTGGTGGAGTCCAAAGCTGCACAAAAGGCCCTACAGGACATTAAGACAGCATTGGAAAGAGGGGGCTTTAAGGTGAACATGAAGAAGACAGAGTACCTAGCTTTCAGTTTTAGTGGCCAGGGGCATGGGGTGAGGGGATACCAATGGTACAAGTGTTTCAATATTTGGGATCAGTTTGCCCAAGCAATGGGGAGATAGATTCTGACGTGACCCATAGGATTAATGCAGGATGGCTGAAGTGGGGGGCAGGGACCACTGCAACTTCGTGTTTGGTTGATTTTTGGCTATCTTTGGGAATCCCAAAGAAAAAGTCAGGAATGAAAACCGCCTTTTTCAAGGCGAATACTCGTATATACCAGGACAAAGTAAGGCTGTGGATTTTGGTTGCTGTAAAAGAGGTGAAGGGGAGCTGGTGGTGAGGTTCGCTTTTAAGGCTGCTACACACTGTCCAACTTGTTGGGTCAACCTCCCAACAAATTGCATAGTCTGTAGGCGTGTTGTGCGACCATTCCAACGGTTGGGCAAGTTGGTTGGATGAAACCATCCAACAGCTGGCTCCTCCTACCAATCGCCCGACACATTGTATAATGTGTGTCGTGGTTGGCCCAGCCAGCCAACGAAAGAAGCGTCGTTCTTTTGTTTTACTCTCAGTGAACATTTTAAGTACATATTAGATAGTTAGGGCAAACGACGTAAACGTAAAATTTACGTCGTCAAAGTGTTTTAAATGATGCTCGTCTGCTAAACTGTACTTGGCGCATGCGCGTGTCGCTACCTTATGCCCGAAAATCAAACGGAGTCGGTAAACATATAGCCTAAAACGCGTCGATTTGTAGGGCACTAGTGTTTTTTTTAATTATTATAATTTTTTTTAATTAGATGGTAAGATGAATTAACAGATATTTAGAAATTTGAGGCTGTCCCCAAACAGAAATTTATCAATGATTCAACATGCCGTGAAAACATAGGCTGCCCCTTGTATAACGCTGCACCACGAAGTACACGTGTCGTACGGAGCAAACGTGGTTTTCGGGCTTACACTGAAATGCCAATTCTTAGCCATTTAGAGAGCGTCGGAGACATGTTGCTGGTTATGACAAATTGGGTTATTCTGTTGGACAATGTGTAGTCTACCTCCAAATTGGTCGCACCGACTGTCGGCATGACAAGTTGGATAGTGTGTAGGGGCCTTTAGGCCTAACCTCACACTCTGCCGGCCTCATTTTACTATGGTGTTGCGTGGGTGTCATCTACATTGGCAGACACCAGGATGCATCGTGCTAGCATCCAACCCCCACAGCTAAATTTATTATTTTATTAATATAGTATATTAGTTAGTGTCTAAGTGGAATTCTTTACCACCTCTGTTTACTTCCTATGGTGGGAAGGTAATGGAGGTGTGTATTTTGGGTTTCATTGTTTACTGGTTTGTTTGGTTGTTTGCTGTTTGTATTTTGACATGCAGTCCAAGGGATGCATGTAACTTTTCAGGTGAAGGGTGTGACCCAGTGACGTGTCATGTGAAGGGGAGACCTTGGCTGACATGACAATGGCGACAATTATATTTAGTGTCTCCTGTGGGGTAGGATGGCACCCCCCACAGGTATCCATCCCTACCACTATCACTGAGTTCTAGACGTCTGACTGAGGTGCCCCAGCCATAAACGTTACACAAAACAAAGGCTTTAGTCTACAGTTAGGAGCATGGAATGTGGGGACCCTCTCAGAGAAAACAGGGGAGCTAGTTGACACCCTTAATCACAAACATATTAGCATAATTGTCCTTCAGGAAACAAGGTAGGAGGGAAATTGATCTTGGGTAATGGGGAGGGATACAAACTCATATACATGGTTAGTGAAGAGGGACAAAATCGGGTGGGCATCCTGTTAAGTAGGGAATTGCACCTGGGGATCACTTCAGTCAAGAGAATTAGTAGTAGGATAATGTTAGTCACAGTAGTTTGGCAGGGTATGGGGCTCCACCTCATAAGTGCTTATGCCACCAAGCAGGCCTGGGTGAAACTACTAAAGCAGATTTCTGGAGGGACTTTGATGAGGTAGTACAGTCAGTAAATAGCACAATTAGACTGGGCAAGGGAAATGAACGCTTAATTATTGGGGGTGACTTTAATGCCCATTTTAGCAAGTATGGTCTGGGATATGTGGAGGTACATGGGGGTTTGGGGTATGGGATGATCAATCCTGAGGGGCAGAAGGTCTGAGAGACAGACAAGAGCACAATACCTTGTATTAGCCAATACATGGTTGAAGAAGAGGGAGAAGTACCTAATCACTTTCCAATCACTGCAGGGGATGTCACAAATAGACATTTTCATGGTTTAGGGAACAGCACAGTACAGAGATCAAGGATTGCTGGGCACTACCCAGGGAGGATTTCCAGAAGGTAAGTGGCCATAAGCTGCTCATGACAGAAGTCCTAGTGAAGGGGTAGTCAGGAATCATACCTGTAAAGGAGAATCAGTTATCAAATGGTGGAAGTTGCCCACCAAAGCAGATGAATTTAAGCAGGAGGTTCTCAGCCAGGTTTACTGGGACTGGGATGGGTCAGCCAATGCCATGTGGGACAGGGTTGCTAGGGAAATTAGGAGATGTGGGGAGGCACCTATTAAGGCAGGCAGACTTGGTGGTGGAATGAGGAGGTGGAAGCTGCCATCAAACTAAAGGAGGCTTTCCATAAGTGGAGAGAGGTAGGGGATCAGTTTTCAAAGATAGACTATGTTCAGGCAAGGAAAACCGCCAGGAGGACCATTGCCTTGGCAAAGTACCAGAAGTATAAGGCCCTATATGAAGAGTTGGGGACAAGGGAAGGAGAGAAAGCAGTTTTTAGACTGGCCAAGATCAGGGATAGAACTAGTGTGGATGCTACCTGGGCCATAACAGTCAAGGATACCAATGGTAGGGTCTGTTTCCAACCAGCAGAGGTAATCAAAAGGTGGGAGGAATAATACCACAGTCTCTTAAATGCTGACTCCTGTGCTATGGTCACATGCAGAAACCCACTCACTTCACCAGCTGTGGACAGAGTGAGTGAGGCAAAAATAGAGCCCAACAGAGGATGAACGGTTTAGATGTTTGGTGCACCTTTGGGACCACTGGAATTACATGCCATCTGCATGGTGAGACAGTTGGATAGTACCACTTTTCAAAGGCAAAGGTGACGCACAGGATTGTGGAAACTAGGAGCATAAAGCTGATGAGCCATTCTATGGAGCTGTGGGAGCTCAGAGACCTAACTAATGTCTGGGGAAACCAATTTGGGTTTATGCCAGGTAGGTCCACCATGTAACCAATCTTTACTCTCTGACAGATGATTGAGAAGCATAGAGCAGCAAAGAAGGACCTTCATGCGATATTCGTTGACCTGGAGAAGGCATATGATAGTGTTCCCAGATAGGCGGTATGGAGCGCCATATTAGGGTAGTGCAGGATATGTATGATGGTTCCATTGTTAGGGTGAGAACAGCATGGGGAAACACTGCAAGCTTCAAAGTGCAGGTTGGTGTGCATTAAGGGGTCAGCACTTAGCCCATACCTATCCACTCTAGTAATGGATGAGCTGCTGATGGGAATAGGGGAATGGGTGATGTAGGAATGCTTGAGAAGTCCAAGGAAGATGCACAAAAGGGCCTACAAGATATGAAAACAGCAATGAGAGAAGGGGGCCTTAAGGTGAACATGAAGAAGACTGAGTACCTAGCTTTCAATTTTAGGGGCAAGGGGTGAGATTCGTTGTGAGGGAGAGGAGATTCCAGTGGTGCAAGAGTTTTTCTATCTAGGATCAGTTTTCCAGAGCAATGGGAAAATGGATTCTTACGTGACCCTCAGAATTAATGCAGGATGGCTGAAGTGGAGACGGGCAAGTGGGGTCTTAATGTGACCCTGGCCTCAAAACTGGCATCAATTCAAATATTGTGATGAATGTTATAAGTTGTACATTTGTTTTGAGGGCATCTGGTAGACTTAAGGAAGAAATTCCTAACCCTATTTCCGCCTATGGCAGGGCCCTGAGTACCCATCTTGTCCTACTGAATAGGCACAAGCATGATAGACAAAAAGTGTGGCAGGACAACCTCAAATCTGGCATCAATTCAAATACAGTATTATTCAATAAGTATTCTAAGTTGAACAATTCTTTTAACCCTCCGTCAGGCGCAATGTATCTGATAGATACATGAAGTAAATTTTTTGTGTTTCCCATTAAATGACTGGGTTAAAATCTAGAGCACCCTTAAGTCTTCCTATCTCTACGTTTCCTACATCAACCATTTGAAAGGCTTGACACATTTAGTGTCATTATTGTTTGTCATTTGTATCTCTCTGATACATTGCGCCCAAATGTGCAAGAAATTTAACCTTCAGAATTTGGAAGATACCGTCAGGTCTCTAGGCGGGGGATACGTTCCTCAGAAAGTCGAATAAAAAGAATTCGCATAAAATGAGACTATGAATCTATGGACCTTCTTCTTCTTATTTGTGTTTAAGGTCCCGTCAACTACAAGGTCATTAGAGACCCGTCCACTGTGTAGGTCTGATGCATAGACTGCACAGACACTACACCAATGCGACGATTATTGGGTATTAGCAGTACCCAGCTTTCCTGAGCGACCACCTATGTCAGTACTAACTGGGCTTGCGTTGGTTAACTTCAGTGATCGGACGAGAACTGGTGCGTCCACCGCAACTCGCCGCTCCCTAAGTCTATGGAAAAATGAGGATACGTTCCGTAATTTTTAAAATTCGCATAACTGAAATAACGAATTAAAATGAATGTACAACCGAATAAAAAAGTTTGTTGATGTTAAAGAAAATGGGTTTCTTAATAAATTTCTTTGGGAGGCTGAAAAAGATTTATATGAACCTTAAATAAAATTGTATTTCAATTCAATTGTCTATCTGGTAAGGGTATACACCATCTGCAAACTGTAAATCACTTTCATCATCAGAAATAACTGTCTTTGCAATTGATCTCTTTGATATAAACGATACATTTTCACAAACATATTTTTTTCTTACTCTATGCAGACTTTTGTTTTGACCATCATCATCATCATCGTCCTACCTGTATCCCACTTGCGGCAGGGTCCGGTCTGCAGGTTCTCTGAACATGTTCTGATTAGGGACACTCCAGTCAGGCGTCTGGAACATGCAGGGATATTGGCTGGGACACTTTGAGACAATTTTTGAGTACCTCCAAGTGCCCGCCATCTAGGTCCGAATGCAGACGCCCGAGTTTGTCTCTTTTCTGCAGAGCACATGTGTAACGTGAATCAACTCGAAATTTAACCGGGTAATGGAAAACGGCCGAGACACTTTGACGTGAAAGCGGACACTTTGAGGGTGTTAAATTACCTCAATGTGTCCGGGGATACTTTGACACCAGCCTGCACCTAAAGTTATTTTAATAATATCATCGTCATTTAAGACATCATCCTCCAGCAGTTCTTCTATATCATCATGGTTAAAAATCTTCAAATCACCTCCAAAATAAGTTTTCATTTTAGAGCATGTTCAGTGGACCTGCAGACCCGACCCTGCCACAGTCGGGATAAGGGTATGATGATAATGGTATGATTGCTAAGTGTCATGTACAAGTGCGGAACCCCCTATTATGCATGCTAATTTCTGACAGACTAAAACGTCTTTGACTGGCTAATACAATGGTCGGTGGATTTTATCAGTGCCATGGGCCTTCTTCTGTCTATACTTCCTGAACAAGCATACAGTATGCATATTTGGCGAAATTTTTTTTAACCAAATGCAAACCGCATAACTTGGAAATCGCATGAAAAGAACCCACATAACAAGAGAGCCAACTTTATTATTCTAGCTAGCAATTGCAATAGGCCCTCTACTGCCCAGTACATAATGTTCCATGTTCAATGGTTTAGCCAACTGCAGATTGCAGATGCAGTTTAGAACTGGAAATAGCAATGCAAAAATGTCTCATTACTTCCAAAGTTGAGTCGTGCATCAGTTGAAATATGTGCCCTATTGAGGCAGGTGGGGGGACAATTGCTGCATTGCTCCCCCCTGGATCTGCCACTGTTATGTGACCATACCACCTCAACCTAATTTTTTAATTTTGAATTCAAATATGAACTCATTTGAAATTTAAAAGTACAATCATTTTTTGGCGATGCCAAACCACCCCCAGGCTTCCTCTAATATACACATTCCTAACTCCATCAGCTACTGTCCATCTCTCATTCATTATGAAAAATTAATCATTTACTACTAAGTTCAATTAAAGTTATGAGTGTGAGTATATGAGGAGTGATCACATCTACATTTATTTTATTGGCCATTGAATTTCATTATCATCATACCCTTATCCCGCCTGTGGCGGGGTCGGGTCTGTGGGTTCTAGCCCTCTACTCCCGTCTATCCCCCACCAGGTCCCCGCACACCGCCATATCCTTACGGGCGACCTGCACCCACGTTGACTTCGGCCTCCTCCTGCCCCAGGTGCTCCCAACCACCTGCATTCCCGGTATGGCCCTAACAAGCTCCACATCCCCTCTTCTCATTATGTGACCATACCACCTCAGCCTATTTTCCCTCATCTTTTCGGCAATGTCCATTATCCCCAGGCTACCTCTAATATACGCATACATAATTCTATCTGCACTCGCGTATGACACCCCACTCGTGTATGACAGCATTTGCATCTCAGCTACTTGCATTCTAGATACATGGCTTTTCCCCACTGTCCAGCACTCTGAACCGTATAGCATAGCTGGCCTAACCACTGTCCTGTAGAATTTCTCTTTCAACTTGATTGGGACCCTCCTATCGCACAGGACTCCGCTTGCCTGTTTCCATTCAACCACCCCCCATTCATTCTATGGGTCACATCCGAGTCTATCTCCCCATTGCTTTGAAATGTTGATCCTAGGTACTCTACCTCCTGCACTTTTTTCACTGGTTCGCCCCTTAAACGTATGTCCCCGTCGTTTTCTTGCCCCCAATTGATAGCTAAATACTCAATCTTATTCAAGTTATTCACCATGGTTGGAAGAGCAGGACCCTACCTATGCCCTCCTTCATTGTTATGGCTCAGGGTATATCTTTTGCTGCCCTATCTCTAGCCTTGGCCAGTTTGAAAACTTCTCTCTCCCCTTCCTTAATCCCTAACTGCTCATAGAGGGCCTCATACTTCTGGTGCTTGGCCAGGCCAATCTTCCTCCTAGCAGTGGTCTTGGCCTGCCTATATTGAGTCTTAGACGCCTGGTCCCCTATCTCCTGCCACCTGTAGAAAGCAGCCTTCTTTTGTTTGATGACTGATTCTACCTCGTCATTCCACCACCATGTTTGCCTGTTACCCTGGACTGTGCCTCCCACTCTACCCTGCCCCAAGATGGTTTTCCCACTGGCTCTAATTTTTTGGGCAACCCTGTCCCTCATGGCATCTGTTGTCCCTTCCCAATCCCAGTCTACTTGCCTGTGCACTTCTCATGCAAATTCCTCTGTTTTGGTGGGTAGTTTAAACCACCTGATAACCTGCTCTCCTTTCCAATAATGTGCATTGCCTGTAGTTTTCACTAATACAGTGAAACTCGTTTAACACAAAACTGATGGGACCAAAATATTTTTTTGTGTTAAAAGAATTTCGTGCTAAGCGATTCATGCAGAAAACCCATCATTGTTTTGTATGTCATCATATTTTATTAATTGGATTTATTGCTAAAAGATACACTTGTAATTTTTAGTAATATAACCAACTAAACATTAATTTACCTGCCAAAGTTTCTATTTTGGTTATATAATGCAATGTTGGAACAATTGGGGTAGGCCATCATCCCCCACAGACAACCCAGCCAATATTCCTGTGGGTTCCAGACGCCTGGCTTGGGTGCCCCCAGTCCAGGGCATGTTCAGTGGGCCCACAGATCCGACCATGCTGCAGGTGGGATGAGGGTGTGATGATGTTTACTAAAAGTTAATTTGTCGGCATCATATTAGATTCAATATTTTCAATTTAAATAATGATGTAGGCTACAAATGCATAATTTAAAAAAATACCTAAAGGAATTATTTTTTTTTGGATAAAATGTGCTTTATTTTTGTGTCTTTTTGAGCATAAATTGTCAATAAAAAGCCCCCCTCCCCATAGTTTGAAAGGTTTGTCAATGGCATGCCTCTACCATCCTGAACCTAGGCTGCAATCTAGCAACAGTGGCAACCATTGTTTATTTGTTTATTTTAACGAAAACTCCGGTATATGTTGTATATCCAGTATTTTGTTAGCCAAGAAGGAAAATAATTTTGTGTTAAGCGATTTTTGTTTCATGTTAAAAGAAAAAAATGTATGGAATTGCAGAGTATTTTGTCTGGATCGCAGTGTTGTTTTGTGTTAACTGTTATTTCGTGTTAAACGGATTTCACTGTAGTTCTAACATTAGTAGCTGATGGCCACATTCTTTTGGAAATTTTCACTGGGGAGTGCCCAGCAGTCATGAACCCCTGATCTGTGCTGCCCTCTGACCATAAAGAAATCTATTTGTGACATCCCTTGTGGTGACTGGTATGTGATAAGGTGCTTGTCCCTCTTCCTAAAACATGTATTTGCCAATGCGAGGCCAAGTGCATTTGCTGTGTCAAGGATTCACTGCTCTTCTGTGCTTACTGTTCCATACCCCCATCCCCCATGGACCTCCCCATAACCCTGGTTGTCCTTGCCTATGTGCCCATTAAAGTCCCCCCCCCAATAACTAATTGCTCATTCCCCTGGCATTGCCCTACTGGCGCCTCCAGTGAGTGCACCAAGTCCTCAAACTGTCCAGAAGCCATTTTTTGTGGGTTCATCCAGACCTGCCTTGGGGGCATACGTGCTGATGAGGTGAAGCACTACTCCTCTCCAAATCACTGTAACTAACATGAGCCTGCTATTGACTCATTTCACCTGGGTGACCCCTTGTTTAAGCTCACTATCCAATACTATGCACACCCCATAAATAAGCTTGTATTCCTTACCCAGGGCCTTGATCTATTACCCCTCCACCTAGTTTCTTGGAGGAAAGCTACCTGGATCCTCCATCACTTTAGGGTATTTGCAAGTTCCCCAGTTTTGCCTGTAAGGGTCCCCACATTCGAAGTTCCCAATCTAGGATTTGCCCCTATGCTATCTGAATGTGCTCCAGCTGGGGCCACCCCATGTGGGTGTCTTGAACCTGCAGGAATGTTGGCACTGCTTGCAGTGGGGGGATGCTGGCCTACCCCACAGAGGACACTTGGTGCACTATCTGCCATGGGGTCCAAGGTCCCAACCCCCATGGCATTGCCAGCCACTGGTGACTGGCCAGGGGTTGACTTGCTAGCCCCTATCAGTAGTAGCCAGCACTGGGGTTTTAACCCCCTGCACTGTGGGTCTGATGCTGCTTGGATTTTGCATCTTACATGCAAATCTTGGGTCATCATCTTATATGGGGCTGTGGAACACAACCGTGCCATCAACAATCAAAGAAGGAAAAAGAAATGACCAGAAGGAGATAGTATTAATTAAGAAAAACTAATTTAAAATAAGTAGATAAATAAATTTTCCCACTGCAGTGAAATTGGGCACCCAGCTGCCACACAGCTAGGCGTCTGTCTCTGCAGATGATGCACGCTGCCCTGAGGCATGACGGGAGCAGCAATAGTAGCATGGGATCAGGCTTAACTGCCGACCCCATGCCAAGCTTTCCACAACGATTCAGGGGCTTAAAAGCTGCAGCCTTACCATACTCTGGGTAGCCAAAGGTGGTTCGTTTTCTTCTTTGAATTGCAAAAGTCGCTTGAAAAGCAGGAAAAAATGCCACACAAGAGAGAACACATATTGTAAACACGCGCCACCTATTGGCCATTTAATTTGATCTAATTAAAAATGGCATTTCATGACAGAATGCACAAAACCAATTCAACCAGATCTTTCCTATCAATGAGTTTTTATAGAAATTTTTGTTAGTAATTTTTGACTTTTTCAAAATTTTGGCAATTGGCACATGAAAATCACTTCAGAAAATTAGTTTTTCTATTAAGCAGACAAGGAATACTAAACCCAAGTTTTAGAATATACTTTCTAATATTACAGTACTAAATTTTACAACAAAATATTCATATAGTAAGTGTTTACAACAAATATTCCAATCCTATGTTTTTGCACATTGCACATTTTGTGGAGTTCAATTGATTCAAAAACGTAAACCATTACAGGTACTTAAAATTGTTTAAAACACTGCATGTTGCTTAATTTTCAAGAAATATACTATACTTTATGTGTGTGGCATCCCATGCAAATTGGTTGAACCACTAAGCCACAATTAGCACATGCAGCACAGGGTGCAAAATGCATCTGACAGATACATTCCACCCAATTAGCTCATAAAACAGATTGTGCCTGATGGAGGGTTAAGGGCGTTTAGTATCAGTCTTTTTATCAGGCTGCTGCTGGGGTGCAATTCACTTCTGGTTGGAAGTGTGTTCCTGGATGAGTATAAGGGGAGAAAGGGTCATTCATATATATTGAAGGGCATTAGGGTGCAGACAGACTCATACTACTGGTCATTTTTACAAATGGTTATTTGGCAATGGAATAGTCTTGGAGAGGATAAAGTGGAGGGATTCCTCAAAAGAAAGTTAACCATTGCTAGAATTGGCGGGGGGGGGGGGGCAAAACAATTATAGCTTAGGGTTTTAGGAGTTTTATGGTATCATATGTAGGAATCAGAGTCCATCTCTCCACTGCCATATTGGCCAAATAAGGCTGCTTGCAGTGTAGTGAATTAGAATTAGTAAACATAAGAAAAATGCATACATCGATTTTTAAACATTCTTGAAAGACACAATGTTTGAGGATGCACCTGAAATAAAATGCCACAATAAATGGTTTCAAATCCCTCCTATGTATTTTTTTTCATTAACACTAGAAGGACTGAGTTTTTGGTCTATTTAAAAGAACCATTCTGGGTCAAAATTGACTTGCATAGAAAACCATACAAAATTGAAAGTATAAGCAAGAAGCAAGCACATACATTAAGTATTACAAATTTAAATGCAAATTGAACTGAAATCAATAAGAGAAAATAAAAGAATGCCCAATTTTTGGAAAGAAAAAGTCTGTGTACAGCTTCATAAAGTATATGAGTGCCATTTTTTTCAAGGTCCGATCGGTTGCAAAATGAAAACCCCAGTGAAAATCCAAAGTATTTTATTTGGAACATGTGGGTACACATTCCAGCTGTTTCTCTAGATAGTCAGCTCTCCAGCTGAGACATTGTCCTAGTGTGGTAGCAACTTTCCCGGATCCTTGTCATTGAAGGTAGCTGTCAGTCCTTTCAGCCAAATCTCTAAACTGGTCTGCAGCTCGTTTCAGCAGTGGCATCACTAGGGGGAGTGGGCCACACCAGGTGACACCACTCACACCATGATAATAGGGGGCGACACCAAAGCAGAAGAAGCGGCTTCTTTTGGGAGAGAGAGGGTAACACCAGCCCTAGCAACGCCACTGCGTTTGAGTCAAACATCTGTCTTCATAGCCAGCGTTTCATGTTAGCAAAGAGTTGGAAGTCAGAGGGAGTCAAGCCAAGGCTGTATGGTGGGTGCTGAAACACTAGCTAGGAGGACACAGGTGTCCTAACATGAAACGCTGGCTAGCAGGACAGACGTTTGACTCAGGCAAGCTGCAGACCAGTGTACAGAGTTGGCTGAAAGGACTGGCAGCTACCTTCAATGACAGGAGTATAGGAAAGCTGCTTCAAAGTATCTAGAGAAATAGCTGGAATGTGTACCTGCATGTTCCAAATAAAGCACTTTAGATTTTCACTGTGGTTTCCATTTTGCAACTCAACGGACCTTGAAAAAAATAGTCCTCATATAATGTACAATTAGGCTTGGGATACACTCTAGCTATGGTACTCAGTTTCAGGAATAAAAACCAATGTGTAGCTGCACAATTGACACTTCAACATCATCATCATCATACCCTCATCCCACCTGCAGCAGGGTCGGGTCTGCAAGTTCTAGTCCTCCACCCCATCTACACTTCACCAGTTCCCCATCCACCCCACACACTGTCATATACTTATGGACAACCTCTTCCCTACATCTGCTTTGGTCTCCCCCTGCCTGAGGTGCTGCCAACCACCTCCATTCCTGAAATGGAGCTGGCACAAATGGATGCACACTGCCTATGAGGTTATGATGCCCAAAAATGAGTCATAGTGTAACCCTAATCTTACCAGACAGTACCAGTGCTGAGAACTTAAACATTCCTCATATTAAATCTTACTTGAAGAACACCACATCCCATTAGCAATATGAAACAGTGATGTGCTTTTTACAAAAAGAAATGTTATGTTCATATATGGGTCAAAAATGACCCACATTGGTCCTATTAGGTATACTGATTTGTAATTTTTTTTGCTTACATTTGTGGGTATTGAAATTTTGTAAATTTGTTGAGCACATGAAACCTGAAGATGTCACAAAATATGAATAACCTTCTTAACCTTTTGAGTGCATAGTTTTTTTTTTTTGTAACCTAAAGTGCACTGTGGGGTCATAGTGACCCCAACAAATAATAGTATATTAGTAATTTAACAAATAGGATTTATTGATATCAGGTAAAGTAAAATCAAGACAAATATCTTTAAAGTAATATACATAATTAAATTTTAGTTTACTACAGCTAAAACACAATGATATTGAGTGTTCTTTGCATATGTACACTTTACAGCTGGCACATCGATGAGTTGTCTTGTGATCACTTTTTCCTGGAAATTTGCTATCTGCCATGATAATTCATATATAACGTAAAGTGCATTGTGGGGTCTATATGACCCCAACAAACTTTGAAAATAAATTTATTTATCACAAAAAACAATAAAATTGCCCAAATGTGGTCATCATGTTAACAAACATATAGAATGAGAATAGGTGTAATGAAATTTGCATAGGATAAATAAAAAAAGTATGGTGGGGTCAAATAGACCCCATGATGCACACGAAAGGTTAAACATTTTAATAAAAAATTCAAACATAAAACTCGAAAAAGGTCTAAAGTGACCTCGTTGGCCCTTCAAGTGTTATACCGCATTTACACATTCGCGAATACGACGAGGCGAGTGGCGAGGCGAGCATGTTCGACGAATGTGTGAACACTACATTCGTCATTCACCTCGTGGTTCGCCTCGCCATTCGTGGCGCTAGTGTTGGAAGCGGTTTTTTTGACACGAGTCAAAGGGCGCGAGTGACCTGAGGCGATGTGAGAATCACCAGCTGTCGAGACAATACGAATCAAAGGGCGCTAGTGACGAGGTGATTGGAGAATGACCATCTGACGAGACATTCGGCGAATATGTGAACAGTCTTTCTTCATGCAAAGTATGAATGCGAACATTTCGATGAAAGTCTCGCCTCGTCGTATTCGCGAATGTGTAAATGCGGTATTAAAGAAATTTGTTATCACACTTTGTTTTCCCCATTGGTATCTCTTTCTGGAAGCAATATCGTGCCAAAGGAGCACCCAAAGGATGTTTGATAATAACGGAACGTCGGATAAGCGGGACTGTACTGTACCACACAGTGAGGCGGCGAAATCGATAGGCGAACTTTGTCTTCGTTATCGGCCAAGGTCAAACCTTCATACATAGACTATAGTGAGAAATACGTAATCTTGACGTGGAAGGGGAAAACTTTCTGCGCAATATCACAAAAACCAGTTTATAAGAGGTATGTTATCATGATGTTTCGTTGGCATAGTGGTTAGCGTGCTTGCTGCCGTTGTTGTGTGGTTACAAGATCAAGTTTCGCTACGCATCAAGTTAGTAATGTATCCTGACATCATATTTGTCTTGCGTTGTATTGGCAAGAGAGTATGGGTAGTCAGGTAAAGTTAAAGCGTTTATCCCGTATTGTTGAATGCTGATAACGTGCATTTGCAACGGTCATTGACAACGCGACATTTTAATTTCTTATAAGAAATTTCTTCATTGCTCTTACTTTTACTATCATACCCTCGTCCAGCCTGTGTCTGAGTGTCAGGGTTTCTCTCCACAAAGTTTCATATCCTTCATACAACCTGCTCCTATGTACTCTTTGGGCTTCCTCTGCCCCGCATTCTTTCAGCAGCCTAAATCCTATAATGGATTGAACCAACTCCTGCACTCTTCTCATAACCTCTTTCCACACCACCTAGGGAGCAGCTTATTGCGTTGGACACACCAGTTCTCCTGTGTCACTGAAGTTAAGCAACGCAACCCCAGCTAGTACTGATAGGGTGGCCCCTGGAAAAAAACAGCCATGCACTTCTGTTGCAAATGAGGGCTTCACCCTGAGCCTCAGCTTATTCTGAATGGCCGGCCCCTTCCAGTTGTAGAGGCAGCCCGGTTTCTTGGTCTCCGTTTTGACAGCCGTCTGACATGGGTCCCACGTAGCTGAAGGCTAAATGCCTTCGCTCCCCGAATATTCTGTGGTGCCTGCAGGGAACATTTTAATAAAAAATCCAAAAATAAAACTTGAAATGGGTCAAAAATGACCCAGTTGGTCCTTCTAGTGTTAAAACCCTTAAATGTGACTTCTTCCTCTGCAACATTACTGATCACATGGATTCTGACAGATTTCTGTATAAAAGCGTATGAAAGCAATTGTACATTATTTGTCTGTCATATGATTAATACTAGTGGATATGATGATATATTGTAAAAAAAAAAAAAACTGTTATATTTAGCAGGGTAACTTATTTTGTTTTTCAAAATTGTTTGGAATGTTCATATTTAGAAATTAAATAAGTTTAAGGAGTTTAATATGCCTCCTCTACTACAGTTTACGTAAAAGGAAAGTAATTTTCTTTTAATAAAATTGATTAAATGAAATACAAGAAAATTTTCTGATATACTTGGGTATTTGGTCACCTCCCACTTCAAGCCCTCAAAAATATCTGAGTCATCCACATCACTATGGATGTTATATAAACATCACAGAATATCCTACTACAGTCTATTTTAATATTTTGTTTTCTTGGTAATTGATGGAAAGCAAAATATTTAAATTATTTAAATTCCTGAATTTGTGACATGGAGTCTAACCAGATAAGGGTTAAATTGTTCCTAGAGAACCTGTTGTATCTAGAAAAAGGGCAAAATGTGGCAGCCAAAATCACCTGGACTGTAATCTGCAATCAATATCCTAAATAATAAACAAAAGAACCAAGTTTGGGACTAACTGGGAACGTTATTAATTCTCTGTATTTCAAAAAACGAATTGAAACCCCAACATATTATTTCATGCTTCTTCGATGCCTTTTTATATAAATTCCATGCACTAAAATGTTAATTTAACAAGTTACCAATCTCACTACATACCCTGGGATTAAGCCTCAATGGAAAAAATTTCAGATTTTCAAAACTAGAGATGTACAATACAGCAATTTTAGGACCAAAAATAACTATTAGGCCAGGTTTTATGCTCTCCTGCCCCACTGTGCATCATTAGGCCTGCTATGTGGGGCAGTCATAAAGAACCATAAAAGAAAAATGCAAGTGGCTGAGATGTTAGAGGTGGAAACGATTACGTTAGAGGTGGCTTGGGTTGGGAGACATTATCAAAAAGTTGAGATTTGTTTGCGTTTTAGGGCCCATTGACTACAAAGGTCATTAGGTACCAGAAAAGCAATCACCATGGTGGGGGTGTAAAAGGCCAACCCACCAGGATTACAATAAATAAGGGCAAAAGCCCACTAAGAGTTATAAAAGTAAAAGGCAACAGCCAAATATGTAACAAAGGAATAATTAAAGGCAAAAGCCAAAACAGACAAAGCTAAACAGACACAAATAAAAAGGCAGTAGCCAAATCAGCAACAGCAAAAATGAGCAAAAGCCTAAACAGACACTAACATAGAATGGCAAAAGCCAAAACTGACACAGAAATAAAAAGGCAAAAGCCAAAAAACAAGAATAAAAGGCAAAGAAAGAAAAGAGAATCTAGATTAAATGTTGTGAAAGAGGCCAGCCCCTTTCGCAAATACAAGCGAGCTCTCAACCCCCTCGGGGTCATCCCCAAGTGAGGTGGAGAGCTCTGGACTAACTCCCAGTCGGCATCTAAGTTCACAGTATCTCTCACAGCGACTAAAGGTGTATATCCACTGTGAGAGGCTCCCAACAGTAGTCACACCATGGTTGACCCTCACCTCATAGTATGTAGGAGTGGGTGAGGAATGTGTGACCAATTTGCAGCCAAGCAAGCACAACCTCCTCCCTCCATGACTGGTGGCATGAGGACACCCAGTGCACTGGAGTGTCCTTCAGTGTGTGGAGCGTTTTGATGGTCTCCACAAACCACTGGGACCGCCATTGTTCATGGACGATCCCCCTCACCATCAGGAGAGCGTCAGAGGAGGGGACAGCAGTGTCAGGTACATCTGGCAGGCGGGCCACCTGACGGGCATGGGCATCTGCACTCATTGCCGATGATGCCAACAGGCCCCAGGGGACCAACATAAACAACACTTTCTTGCCCTGCTGACGTATCATGAGCAGCAAACTCTGCACACCCTGGACAATGGCATATCTGCTATAAGGGGTGTGCAACAGCTGAAGGGAGGATAGGGAGTCAGTCGCAACCACAAAGTGTTGGTGATTCAAACATTGGATGAGTTGCAGTGCCCTGTGCAGAGCTGTGAACTCTGCAGTTGACACTGGCGACGCCTGGAAGGTGGCCCCCTATGAGATGGCCAGTTGTAATGACTGACCAACCCACAGAGGTGCCATCTTTTGACCCATCTGTGTAAACAAAAACTTGGCCCTGATAGGTAAGAGAGGGGCGTCCAAACTCTTCTTGGTACACTGACCTATCAGTACTGGCTTTGGGGAAGGCTGTGAGCATCCAATTACAACTTGTCTCCGGTACTGTCCAGGGCAGCACAGAAGCGAGCAGTACAGGCTGCACCTTGGGCATAGTTACACCAAGGCTGGTGAGACCATTCACCGCATGCCAAATGGAGGGGGAATCCCTGGCCGGAAACTAAAAACGGCTGGGTGTGTAGGGTGCTGTGGCTGACCTTCCAGTTGTAAAATATATGCAGTTGCCAAGCACTGCTGCTGCACAGTCAGTGGCTTGTGCAGACTGCCCCAATGTACAACCAGATGCCAGTGTGATGCACACTGTCTAGCATCTGGAGAGTAGATGGAGCGGCCAGGCCATACACTCCACAGCCATAGTTGAGACGTGGTCGAACGAGTGATCAGTAGAGCCAAAGCATCACCATTCGATCTGCCCCAAAATTAGTTCCCTGCAGGCACCGCAGAATATTCAGGGAGCAAAGGCACTTAGCCTTCAGCTCCTTCAACTGTGGGACCCACGTCAGGCGGTTGTTAAAACCAGGCTGCCTCTACAACTGCAATGAGGCGGTCATTCAGGGTAAGCTGAGTTCAGGGTGAGGCCCTCACGACAGAAGTGCATGACTGTTGCTTTCTCAGGGGAGAACTTATAGCCACGTGAGTTGGCAAACTCATTGGCACTATTGAGTGCCAGTTGCAGCTGACGCTCAATGCCATGCATCGTGGCAGCCTGGTACTGGATGGAAAAGTCGTCCTCAAATAGGGATGACTGTTCCAGGGGTGAGCGGAGTAGGGAAAGCTGTTTACCACAACAGCAAAGAGCGTCACACTCAGGATGCTCCCCTGTGGAACACCATTCTCCTGCAGAACGGCAGGAGATTGATTTTCGTCTGCTTTCGTTAGTTGCCATAAACGGGAGCACAAAACTCCCTGATATCTGCACTAAAGCTTAGTTTACACAAGTAACCAACTTGCACAAGTACTTCCGATGTGAACTTTTGCAAGCGTTTACATGAGTAACAAAAATGTGTGATAGTGGTGTCTGAAAAACAGAACAGTGCTCTGAAAAAAGAAGAGCACTTGCCAGCATGTTATTGTACTGATGTTTATGGCATATAGTGGATAGTGTGATTGCTTGCTTGCAATGCAGAAAAAATATCATTATAAACAATTTTAATGTGGTGGTTAAAGCAAATGAATTTTTTGTTCTTTATGCACTGCTTATGGCTCTTCCTGCACTTCGTATGGCCATTTAAACTTTACACAGCTGCTACACTGGGATACAGGAGTACCCCATCTATCCTTATTTGAAAAATGAAAAGCAATTAACCATCCATCTGTGACTTATTAGGAAGTTCAACCTATCATGTGAAAATACTGTGAATCGCATTGCGCCAGGGTTACCCACAGCACAGAGAGGAGGAAGAAAAACCCTGGGGTACACCAGTTCCTCTGCTCAGGCATGCGCCTGATTCCTTATTGCATTATAGTTATTTTGAAATAGGTCAGACATCATGCAATATTAAAACTGACAAAGCATTAATTTACCTGCCAAAATTTATATTTTGGTTATAAAACGTGGTGTTGGAACAGTGAGGTTGGCCGGCATCCCCCCACAGACAACCAGACGCCTGACTGGGGTGTTCCAAGTCATAGCATGTTCAATGCACCCACGGACCCAACCCTGCCACAGGCTGGATAAGGGTGTGATGATGATGATGACACCAGTACCCCTGTGTAGCATTAAAGGGCTACTTATTAAAAAGAATTCAAGTTAACTTGCACGATCACTTCCAGACAGTTTTAAAATAAACGGTGATCCATTTATTAGAGGGCGCTGTTTATTATTTTTTCTCACCTGAAAGGTGAGTTGGTTATTATAGTCGTTTATTATAGGGCGCTGTTAATTAGAATAATTATGGTATTTGTGTATTGATTTGGGTTTATTGTTGATAAAATACTTTTTCTTGTCTTAAATGTGTAAATCTTAATCATTAGTATGCTCTCTCTATGGTATATTACCAGCAGTGCTTCCACGGTGACGTCAGAGACATACCTAAATTTGATTGGCTATCACTCTGAAAGGCCAACCTTATCTATAGTAACTTTGGGACACCCATACCGCGGCTGCTGCGCCTGCGCAAATAGCACAGGGGGCTCTGTGCCGTCACATAGTTCGCAAACCCATCACGCCAGTGTCACACGTCAAAGTGTCCACCACAATGCTTAAAAATTTGTCTTTTGTGCAGAGCACATTTGCACTGCAGAGAAAGATGCAGGCAGGTGATGAATTATATATTTGGTTATAAAGGATGTCAGTTTGAGCACCTTGATACTATGACCACCTCTCTACATTGAACGCATTTCTATGGAACCAAACATTCCCATAGACATTACATTATATTGTATCACTTACGTTAAGCACCTGCATACTTTATACATTGACCACTCACCACTCTAAACCAGTCCCAGAACAGCAGTTAACCTCCATAGTTTGAACATAAACGCCTATTTGTATAATGCTAAAAGTTTTACAATATCTAAGATTTTCAATTTGTTTAGGAAATAAGCTTGGAAATCTTTTAAAATGAATGATACAGCACTGTAATTTGACCCTTGTGTCATACGTCAAATTATTATGGCAAAATTATTATGGTTTTTTGTAATATACATCAATTGATACACTTATTGGGCTTTGCTACTTACAACACAGTAGTAATTTTCATTGACATTTTCGATTTAAAAATTAAAATTTTCAAAATAGTCATAATGAATAGAAAATCAGGCGTTGAATAAGTCTGAATACAGGGGAGATATTTGTGGTTAAAATTGTAAGTTTTTTCTGAATTTCCCAACATTTTTCTTCATCATCATATTTTATTTATTAACGAAGTTGACTAAACGTGTTTTGGTGAGAAAAAATATTTAGATAATATTTGGTAGAAAGTTATCAATGATCGGCCCACCGAAACGGAAGGAAGTTGAGTCTGCAGGGAGAAAAGCTATTTTAAACCTCAAAAATTATGGAAAATCATACTCATTCATGTCCAGTATTTTGAAAATACCTCTACAGAGTGTTGTTAGATCATTGAAATTTAGAGAAGAAGTAAAAACTTATTGCAGAAGTGGACGTCCCAAGAAAGTTGATAAGTTTTCCATTAAATTTATTTTAAAAAAAAAATTTGGAAAACTCCCTCTGGAACACTTTCAAAATTGATATCTGACCTGTAATTATATTTGGGTAAAAAAATTACATCCATTAACACTTTGCAAAGCCCTCCACAGGGCCCAAGTACAAATCATACAAAACTGTGAAACTGCAGAAGCTGTTCATCAGCAAAAAAAGCTGTAAAAAGCGAGTAACATTTTCGCACAGTGTTGAATGAAGTGTACTAGGGCCCTGTGGAGTGCTTTGCAAATTGCTGATGGATGTAGTTTTTTACCCTGTATGTGCTCTGCAGAAAGGAGACAAATTCAGGCATCTGCATTCCAACCTAGATGGTGGGCACTTTGAGGTACTCCAAAATTGCCTCAAAGTGTCCCACCAGACACTTTCAAGAAGACCCCGGACACTTTGATGTGTGACACCGCAACCCCCCCACAGCTAATATCCCCACATGTTCCAGACGCCTGACTGGAGTGTCCCCATTCAGAGCATGTTCAGTGGACCCGCAGACCTGACCCTGCCACAAGTGGGATACGGGTACAATAATGATGATGATTGTCAAAACAAAAGTCCGCAGAGTGTGAGAATAAATGTGTTTGTGAAAATGTATCGCCTATACCAAAGAGATCTATTTTATAGACAGTTATTTCTAATGATGAAAGTGATTTATTAACGGTTTGCAGATGGTGTATACCCAGGACACTTTGAGCTGCAATCGACTCTCGATATAATGAATCTCAATATAAAGAACGGTTTGGCTGTTTCCTTCATTATCCCATAGTACTAAATGACTCTCTGTATAATGAACAGCTATTGGGTATCGTAGGTCAGAGACAAAGAATATCCTTTTGTGCCATTGGGAAAAACGTTTGCAATAAGCTTTAGATAAAAACCACTAGGAGTCATACAAATCCACGAAAACTGCCTGGGGACTAAATCAACGTGTAAAACAAGGCCACTTGGCAGAGCTGGTGGAGCTTTTGCAGAAACAGGTTCAAAAATAAATATTTTGCGGGGCATTTTGTAAGAAAATACATTTGCATTTTATAATATAGAAGCCCGCGCATGGGGCGTTAATAAAGGTGATGCCGGGTTCTGGCGAAAGTGGTGAATCACGCTCGCACCTCGGCACAAGCCAGGGGCAAAGGAGAGCGGTTTATTGCGTTGGACACACCAGTTAAACAACGCCATACCAGTTATTACTGACATGGGTGGCTTTGTTTGTTGGTGTTGTAGGTCCCTTCAACCACAAGGTCATTAGAGCCCGGTCCACACCATAGTTCTTATGCAGGGACTGCACAGACACTACACTAATGCGACGATTTTTGGGTATTAGCAGTACCCAGTTTTCCCAAGCGGCCACCCATGTCAGTACTAGCTGGGGTTGCACTGTATAACTTCAGTAATCAGACATCAACTGGTGTGTCCAACGCAATTCGCCGCTCCCGACATGGGTGGCCGCTTGGGAAGACTGGGTACTGTTAATACCCAAAAATCGTCGCATTATTGTGGTGTCTGTGCAGTCTCTGCATTAGACTGCACAGGTGGATGGTGCTCTAATGACGTTGTGGTTGAAGGTGCCTAACAAATCAAACCAAATCATCGCCAAAGGCCCAGGCCAGGCGCGGGTTTGGCAAACGCGCTGAGCCCGCTTCGCGCCAGCTCTGCCTCTTGGTATAACATCATCATCATACCCCTATCCCGCCTCTGGCAGGGTCGGGTCTGCGGGTTCAATGAACATGCTTTGACTGGGGGCACCGCAGCTGGGTGTCTGGAGTCCGCAGGAAATATTGGCTGAATTTTTTGTGGGGGGATGCCGACCTACCTCACTGTTCCAACACCGCATTACACAACCAAAATAGGAATTTTTGGCAGGTAAATTAATACGTTGTTGGTTATAAGAAGAGCCGATGGTATGTGTTAATATTACCTCAAAGTGTCCCTCGGACACATTGACAGCAGGATACTTTGAGGTATGACACCAGGGCTGGGACATACGTCCACTACGGGTCTACGACAATTTGGTGAAAGACAATTGGGTGAACGACAGTTGGGTGAATGACAATTGGGTGAACGACAATTGGGTGAATACGACAATTGGGTGAACGACAATTGGGTGTATACGACAATTGGGTGAAAAACATGTTTTTTCAATTTGCTTTTTTGCCCCACGTAATGATACTACACTGCAAAGCATAGCTGTCATGCGGAGCTGCGCTACTACAAGTAGCTTAAAGACCGCCGCCACACACGGTCAGTTCGATGTGTTCACATCGATGTGACACACCAAACTGACCATGTGTGTGTAAAAAATGCGCGTGCTAATGCCACAGTTTCCTGCTTGAAGTTGGCATGACAATAACAAAAAGTGGTGCGAAGCAGAGAAGTTCTCTTGTTACATTTGTTTTTATTGTTTGTCGGTGTTTTAGGGCCCTACAACTACAAAGGTCATTATGCAGAGACTGCACAGACACTACACTAATGCGACGAATTTTGAGTATTAGAAGTACCCAGTTTTCCCAAGCGGCCACCTATGTCAGTACTAGCTAGGGTTGCGCTGCTTAACTTCAGGGATCAGATGAGAACTGGTGTGTCCAACGAAATTCGCCGCTCCTCTTGTTACATGACGCAAGTATAGCCGCGGTAGCGAACCGATGGCACGTAGAGCAGATTTGTTGGAACGTGGCAGGTACATGTACAGGGTAATCTACAGTACATAAAGCCAAACCAATCAGCAACTCCTAAACCTTTTTCCGCCTATGGTAGAGTCGGATACTCATCTTGTCCCTCAGAATGGACACAAGGGCGATATACTGGACTGCCGGTTTTGCCGACGAAAGCTGCAACCCCTCCGTTTATTTATCGTCGGCCTACTGTTCGTTGGGGCATTGCACCCCACCCCCCCTCGCTAGGGGGCGAGCCCCTGCACCTGAAAATTTTTGCCTCATCTAACCTCTGCAAAGTAGAGAGGGTTGTTTTAGGTGCAAATGCCATCTTACACGCGCACTCGGGGCCTCTGCCCCCTCCCCCAAAAGCAGCCCGCCCGTCTCAGTTCAGTATCGTACCTAGAACTACATGACGCAGTTGGCGAGCGAGCGTACTACCAATCAATTGGTGAAATTTTCATTTCCTGTAACAAAGGGGAAGTAAGGGTACCCTACTATATATTCCTACTATATGTGGCGTGTTAGTAAATCAAGAACTATAACTATTTGAACTTTTGTCACGCCAGCTGAAAAAGGTTCGCCACCCCTGAAGTATGATGAAAAACTGTGATTGAATGTGTGGTGATTGCCTGCTAGCAGAATTTCACAGGGCTGCGACACCCTGCGTCTGATTTTGCGCCTTGCCTTAAGAATTGCCCACACACGATCAGTTTGTTGTGTCACGTTTTTATGTTCCTTGTTGTTAAACGTCATGTGACGTCATTTGATTGTCCACATCAACCAGTAATTGTACCATAGCCTCTGTGTAATTTTTTAAAGAGGAAGTTCTGTCATGTTTGGACATGTGCAGAACCTCTAATGTGAAGAACTGATGTGTGCAAACCCCACACACACTCCCTTCTAACTGACGTCAGTCCTATGTGACACTGATGTGATAGAATCTCGTCACACCGTCAGTTGAAATTTTTGGTGTGAGCACGCGCTTTTTTGCACACACACATCAGTTTTGTGTGTGGGGGCCATTCCTTCAGACCAACCTGAACACATCGATGTGAACACACCAAACTGATCATGTGTGGCAGTCTTTATAAACGTGGATGATGAAGGTAGTCTGTCAGGGACCCAGTCTGTCAGACTACCAATTGCGTGGGGGTGGACAGAGACCTGGTGGGAGATATACATAAGTGGAGGAAGTTGTAAATGAATAGGTATGTCTTCTGAAATTAGCAATGATTTTGTGTAAAAATAATGGTCAAATCAAACATCATCATCATACACTTCTTGTGCCTGTGAGAGGGTTGGGTCTGCAGGTTCTAGTCCTCCACTCCCATCTATCTCCCACCAGGGCCCTGTCCACCCCACACTCTCAAATCAAACAAAGAATGTAAATCAGTAGGTTTTTCTCTGAAATTAGTATATTTGAGGTATGGATTTTGAAAAAGAAAAGAAACAGTTTTTGTATTGTTTGAATTAATGATGTAAAGTTTATTATCAAAAGAAGAAAATACCTGACAACATTCTGCCAAAAAATTAAAACATCAAGTTGTGAGCAATACCATGCAAATAACGAATAATGCCGTTTTCAGCAAATTTCATAACAATTCTTTTGATGCGCTGATCGAGATCAATATACTTCTTTTTTCGTATTGTTTGGTGCCCAGCCAAGAGTTCTTCAACTCGCCAGGTAACAACAGCCTCCTCAGTCTTTAGTGCTGATATCAAGCGCCAAATTGTTGGATGATCACAACAGATAGTAGAATGAAACCGGTGGTGCCAAGCTTCAGCAGCATTGTTAGATCTTGGCAAATCATTAATAACCCGATCATAGTTGTTCCAGAGCATCAATGGAAAATGCCCTTCAAGTGCTCTGTTTCTCCAGATGTGGCCAATGTATGTTTCCTCAAAGTAGTCAACAACAGTGGCGTAGCCAGGATTTTCTGAAGGGGGGGATATGACTGCCAATAGCATATATTGCGCTTCGCTGATCCATGATAACCAATTGTTCTTAGGCAACTTTTATTTTATTTTGAAAAAACTAGACAAAAATGCAACGTCAATACTTATTAATTTTGCTATTCAAATTTGACAACACTTATTGTGACTATATAAGACAAAGAATATAATACACAAGTTTTCACAAGACAAAATCCAATCGCTTTTTCTTTTTAAGTAGTTTTTCAAGGACTTCTTCTGTTGTAGGAGTGTGTTCATGGTGGATGTTTAACAGTGCTAATCCATTTAATCTTGCTTCACTGGTGGTATTCCTGAGATACGTTTTCAGACGACGAAGTGTTGAAAAAGAACGTTCACTGGAACATGTTGATATTGGAAGTGTTGCCAAGATTTGGAGCAACTTTCGAACATTAGGTTGCAATGTAGCATTGCAGATAATGAATGCATCTAAAGCATTTTCTGGAAGGTTGTTGCTCTCCAAATGTGACAAACGACGATACCATAACCTGATTTCTGCAACAACCATGTCAATATTGGAATCAAGATCATTTGAGTAAAACTTTGCCAGATGCTGGATATCTTGTAGCTGTTCTTCAGATGGCATATTGGTTGGAATTTTAGGGAGAAGACATTGGAAACCATTATGTATTTTTTTGTGACTTACAAATCTGGCTTGGAGCTGATTAATAAAAGAATCTAGAAAAGGAATGTAGATTGCAACCTTGTAGTATTCTTCATCAGAATTGACTGGAATATTGAATCTGTGTGATTGTCTTGCAGTTACTCGTGGTCTCTTTAATGAAAATTCATTTTTTTCAGCTAGAGTTGACACAGCACTATACAACTTCTTAAATTCGTTATCTGCATTTTCACGCAAATACTTCACTTCATCTATGATGTCTTCTGCAGAATGCATTGCTTCCTCAAGATCGATGTTTACCTTTTGCAATTCTTTGCAGAGCTGAACACTGTATTTGGACACATGAGCTGTACATTGTAGTGCTACATTGAATTCAGCTTGTTTCATGCTACAAATTAGCAGTTGGGCTTGAAGTGATGAATTTGTGTCTCTCCACTCAACAATATCGCCCAGAGCAGAAAATATATCATCCTGTAATTCCAGGAAAGATGAAACTGAATTGTGCCTTTCAATCCATCTTGTTGCACACATCTGTGTTAATTTGGTTCTTTTGGAGTCTGAACAGACCTCAAGTATTGCAGAGGATAATATGTTTTGTCTTTTTGGAGTGTTGAAGAAATCGTAGACTTTTCCAATTATTCCCAAACAGTTCTGGACAGCTTGTACTTCACAAGCATTTGAAATTGCAAGATTTAAGCTGTGTGCAGAACATTGGATATATATTGCTGTTGGTATTTGAGATCTAATGTGTGCTTGTACACCATTGAACTGCCCACTCATGGAGGCAGCTCCATCATAGCCTTGTCCTCTCATTTTACTCAAGTCTATACCATAAGAATGTAGTTCATCAAGTATTTTGGTTGCAATTCCTTTCCCAGTGGTTTCTTCAAGAAGTGCAAATTGCAGAAATATCTCACGAACAACAGTTTTTTGCATATCAACATATCGAACACATAGTGATAGCTGTTCCTTTCCAGAGATGTCAACCGTTTCATCAGCTAAAATGGAGAAACATCCAGCATCATTCACTTTCTTAACCAGTTTTGATAGAATTATACTGTTGCAGGCTGCAATATTTTCATTCTGAATTGTTGGACTGGTGTAACGAGCATTACCAGCACTGAAAAGAAGTAAACTTTTGGTGTTTTCATCAACTCTCCCCCGATATCGTAATAATGCACAAAAATTGCCATCATTTTCACTTGGTTCTTCCAGGGTCATTGGTCCAGAATCATGATGACCCCTCAAACTCAATCCTTGCCGGCCACAAACCAAAATTGTGTCAATAATTGGAGTTATTCGGCATCTATTTTCAAAAGCTTGTCGCTGCCTCTCATTGTCCAGCTGCACTGTGATTGGTTTTCTTTCACCAGACATAATCAAGGTCAGCACGTTTGCTGCTTCAATGCTTTTCTGGTGATACTTTGTTCCCTGGTGACCATCAAAACATTCCTTTGCATCTTTCCATTTATTAAATCTTGATTTGCACAGTTGACCTAATGGCTGACTGCCACTCCCAGCTCCAGCTGGTCCAAATAAAACACAGAATTTACAGAATGCTCCTTGCTCACAATCAGAGTATGACAACCATGGCCAAATTGAAAACCATTTCAGTTGAAAACATAAGCATCTGGAACCAACTACAGGAAATTTGTACTGATAGTCTGGCATCCAAATGTCATACAAAAGTTGTATTTTTTTCTCCTCTGTCAGTGGCATGCCCATATAGCACCCAATATCATTAGGATGTCCTTTAACCTGATAATTATCTTGATCTGTGAGCATAGCTGCATTTTGTCCTTCAGAACTTGCCATCATGAATGGAGAAATTGTTCCCTTCTCTGATTCTACTATCAAATCTGATACGTCTGTGGTAGAATCAGACTCATATTTTGAAATATCAGATGGTTTAGTTGTAATACAAATGCACTTGGGTTCAAAATATTTCAAAATATTTCCAGCACTGCTTGTTCTCTTCTTCAACATTCTCATGTGTTAACGTTCACTTTCTCCACAGCAGTCGTCTTCTCCTTCAGTGAGGTCCCAGTGATAGATTTCCCTCTATCCACAGCA
>JAAFCE010008833.1:2620566-2631722 GCA_013389805.1 Trigoniulus corallinus
TCCTTCAGTGAGGTCCCAGTGATAGATTTCCCTCTATCCACAGCAGTCGTCTTCTTCTTCAGTGAGGTCCAAGTGATAGATTGCCCTCTATCCAGAGCAGTCATCTTTGTATCCTTCCTCTGCAAGGTCCTGATGTTAGAATTAGTTGTATTCCTCTTTCCTGTGCAAGGCCCAGATGATTGAACACCTTCAAATCACAGTAGTTGTTTTCCTTTCTTTTCTTTTAAACACAAATTAGTAACTTACAATATTAAAAAACAAATAGCAAAAACTCAAATAATATCTATCAAAAAACACAAAAATCCTTGTCTTTTTTGAAAAATAATGCAATCTTGATTTGTTGACTGAAGTAAAATTCTCAGTATGTCAAATTGTTAAAAGAAAATAAATATAGGGAATAATAAGAAATGCTTAAAAAATAAAATGGCATGCAGTTTTTATTTTTATTTTAAAGTTATTTACAAAGGAATTATTTATAAACATTGACAAAGGAATGATGCCTATCACCTTGCAACTCAAGTTATGATATATATTTAAAAAAACTGTTTATAAAAGAAAAACAAAAATTCATTTCATTGTAATTTTTAAGAATTTCATATTATTTCTTATATTTGTTTTCTTTTAACAATATGACATACTGAGAAGTTTATTACAGTCATCAAATCAAGAATAATCCCATAATTGATAGGACAACTAATCCTCCTCTTCAACAGCACCAAAAATGCCTATTGCTTAACATTGATCATTCTTCAAAATAAGATAAAAGTTTTTGTGCTTTACATTATTATTTGAATGTTTGCCATTTACTTTAAAATTGTAAATTCAATTCCAGTGATCTATGAAGGTGATAATGCCTGCTCTGGATAGAGGCTAACAGCACTGTACTATAGATTGGTAGTACATGATAATAAATTTAAAATTTGATGTCAAATGGCTTTATATTTTCAGCTAGTGCACATGGGCACAAGAGGGGTTTTAACCCCCTAAACCCCCCCCCCTTGGCTACGCCACTGGTCAACAACATGTTGACAGTCTTCAGGCAGCTGCTCAACTAATTCGTCAAATGCATTGTGCACTTCAGCCACTGGCACAAAGGACAAAGCTGGAATCATATGGATCAACAAAGCAAATTCAGCATCATTAGCATAATGCTCTTGCAGGCCACATTCTTGTACCGGGCGGTAAACATTCTGCCACATATGGAATAAACATCCATGCATATTTACACCTGGAAATATGTCTGAAAATGCACTGATAGCTGCAGATTCAAAGTCACAAAGAATGGTGCTTGGGCTAAGCCCAGGCTTCAGGTGTGACAAAATGCCAAAAAGTCGCATATATGTGTTGTAATGCTTGTTTGGCAAAAGGCAGTAAACCAGTGGAATGCACTCACTGTTGACATAGGCATGAATGGTTTACAGCTGATAGAAAATATTTGGTGATACCTGAAAGAATAAATATAAAATGATTACAAAAATGTCATCCCAAATATTCAATTATGAAATTAAGGTCTTTTTCTCTGAGAAGGAAGATAAGTAAGAAACATATGGTCAGATTTTAATGGTTTCTGGGAGGTAGTAATACCCAAAAATTCAATGGTTGTCAATACTAACCTTAAACGTTCCATCAGCATACCAATCTGCTGATTGCTGGAGGATGCACAAATTGTTATCAGTCGTGAAAACGATGATACGATCTTGACCAGCACCAGATTCATGTATCAGAAAATTTTCTCCCGATTCAGTAAACCTATATTCAGGTGGCACTTCCAGGGACGTCAAATCTTGTGGTTGTGCAGGAGCATGTGACGTTCTCTGCCTTTGAATCATTCGTTTCATTGAAGAAACAGTTGGCAAGTGTGCGGCAGCAGGAATGGTAACAGATGACATAGTGGTATTGACGATTGTTTGGCAGGATTCCTTAAAAATCGAAAATATTCCAGATTACAAACACATAGGCAGCAACAGAATTACAGAGAACAACAATGAGCAATACAAACCTGAGTGGTGTTGGCTAGCATCTTGGCCATGTTCATTGCTTGAATCACTTCAGCTCTCATAGCATCTGGGCCATGGGTGTGATCTGAGCGAACGTCAACATGACCACCAACTTGAAGACCAACTGAAGAAATCGCCTGTGCTTTGCAAAAACGCTTATTTTCACACTGCCAGTATGTAACACTATTGAAATTCCTTTCACAAACATAAGCATAACCTTTATAAAGCGGCTTACGTTTCCCCTTCTCACTAAAGGCGAAGTTGGCCATAACAGAAACAGACTGGAATCCAGAATACCCAAATGTTGTGAACTGATTTTTTTTATTTGATCGACTCCTTATATACTGAAAATGTTGTGATCTTTGTCCCTTTGAGAACTCTCTGTTTCTGACAAAATTATTACGTTTTGTTCTGTATTACGTCTGTATAATGGGGAACCCTGTATAATGGGCCCCTGTATAACACCATCAGCTTAAAACAATACAGGAAAAGTTTCTTTTTATTCAAAATCTGACCCCCAGTTAACTAATTTCGGAGAAAAACCGACTAATTTACAACCTTTGTTTGATTCAACCATTATTTTCCACAAAATCATGGCAAATTTCAGAAAACAAGTGACCTCAGAAAAGAATACCTATTCATTTACAACCTCCTTCCCTCTCGCATATCTCCACCAGGTCCCTGCCCACCCCCACACGGTTGGCAGTCTGACAGACTGGGTCCCTGACAGACTACCTTCATCATCCACTCTTGTAAAGAGGCCCCTTGTAAAGCTACTTGTAGTAGCGCAGCTCCGCGTGACAGCTGTGCTTTGCAGTGTAGTATCATTACGAGGGGCAAAAAAAAGCAAATTCAAAAAACATGTTTTTCACCCAATTGTCGCATTCACCCAATTGTCGTATACACCCAATTGTCGTTCACCCAATTGTCTTTCACCCAATTGTCGGGATCCCGTCCACTGCAAGCAAATTGACCACTATAATAACCACCGAGCGGCGCCGACTGTAGTAAAATACTTGAAACACGCCACTAGAGCAGTATTTTTGGTCGAGTTCATAAGTTCTGATGTTTGTTGCTGTGAAAATGTTGCATCACACTGAGGGCGCAACTGTCGAATTTTAAATCTCCAATGCGTTAAAATAAGCACTTACAAATTGCAAAAGGACAATATTTTTTTTCATTTACCCTTAGAAAACTTCCAGATAACGAAAGAACGAAGCCGTTTTGGTGTCTAAAGTGTTACTTTCAAAAAGCAAGAACCGCCTTGCGAAACGTCAGTAGCACCCTAAAAATAGTTTTCTTTTTTTAATTCTTTAATTTTTGCCTTTATTTGATTTTTGTTGTTTTATTTCACTAAACATTTGCTATGCATTTTCCAGTAGGCCCTACTTCGGATTGGAGTTTCCGAATATTCGGCTTTCTCAACTATTTGAATATCAAATAATAAAATTCAAACTATTCGAATAGTTTGAACTGTAAAGCTCTATTCCAGGATAATTAAAATAAGTATGATAAGATATATACAGTAAAACCTCCATTATCCGGCATCCAGATATCCGGCATTACCATTTTTCCGGCAAGGAGAAATGGTACCCTTATATGAATATGTAATCCTTTGTGACGGATACCTTGCTGGAGAGATTTTTCATGCTAGGCCCATATGCCTAGATCACCAGCACCCTAGCAGCACCTTTGCCATTCGCACCCATTCCAGCCGTTCCACACCAGAGCCCATCAACCCCAGAACCTCTTCCAAGGGGGGGGGTTCCCCAACTCATCCTGCAGTGGCCCAGCGCTGGACAGGCCAGGATCACATGCCTGACATCCTCCACTCGATCCCCACACAATCCACAGCCCTCCTCTCCTCCTGTGATCTTTGCCATCCTCTGTTTCGTCTCCAGTGACCCAGCTCTTGCCCAAAACAGAAGTGAGCTCTTTCACGTATTGTCATAGATTATCTCCCTCTCTATGTTAAGCTTGTTCCCATACACTATCAGCGTTTTCTTTGCCGCCCTTCCCTCCATACTCTGCCGCCACTGCCCTAACCCCCATTCCTTAACTTTGTCCTGTACTAGTCTTTGCAATGTTGTTGCCCCCTCCTTGCCCTCCCTGGGTTGCAGTGTTATGCCTATCTTCTTTGACATCTGGTTTACCCTCCTCTCCCAGTTGGTAGATACCCTCATGCATTGACCTGCCATACCGGATTTTCCTTCCCTAGTCCCCATATCCTACATAAGTATAGCAACTTACTTATCATTTCTCTCTGTTCAAATGTAGACCACCCCATGTCCCCTTGTATTGCTTCTACTGCTGTGAACCTATTTCCCCCTAAGGCCATCCTGCCTAACCTTCTTTGGGCTACTTCCATACAGTCCCTTACCTTTTTACTAATGCTACTGGAACTGCTACTGCTTTCCATAGCCCCCTAACCATTTCATACCTTGAGAATGAATCAAATGCCAGTTTCCTTATTAATCCTTTTCTGGATTTTATCTTACACATGATGTTTTCCTCCATTGCTTTTAGGGAGCGGCGAGTTGCGTTGGACACACCAGTTTTCGTCTGATCACTGAAGTTAAGCAACGCAAGCCCAGTTAGTACTGACATGGGTGGTCGCTCGGGAAAGCTGGGTACTGCTAATACCCAATAATCGTCACATTAGTGTAGTGTCTGTGCAGTATATGCATTAGAACTATGCAGTGGACGGGTCTCTAATGACCTTGTAGTTGACGGGACCTTAAACTCCAACAAACAAACAAATCCATTGCATTTAAGTATCCCCTATCATTTGTGAGTTTAACCCCTAGGTATGCAACCTCTGACACTACCTCTATCTCCCTCTCCCCAAGTTTGATTGGCATCTTATTACTAGGCTGCATGTCATCCTCTCCTATGATCATCAGCTTTGTCATAGGAAGAGGGAAACATTAAATCATCGGGCCTACCTTTTCAATATGGCAATGATTGTTTCCAAGCTGTTATAAAATTCATGGCACATGAAATGGGTATCATTTTACAATTATATTACAATGCAATACATTTACAAAGGGAGACAAAGCAAATTACAGTATTAAAGGAAACTGATATTCAAGATGCTTGCAAAAATATGGATTCTGTATAACGTGTTCACATAAAGGACTGCTCTTAATATTAATAAAATAACATACATTTCTAAAAATACTGGTTTCCCTTATATCAACATGTACGAAATGCAAATAGTTCTCTGAAATACTGTGAATGCATTATCAATTTTTCTAGAAATTGAGCCAGAACTTCAAATTTATCACAACCTTTGAAAAAATATATACAGTATGTCAACTGATGCACTTATATGGCTCTCTGCAGTGCGTTTTCAGGAACCTGGCCCAACACACAGGCTTTATGAAAATGTATCAAAATGTAAAACGTTTCATTGCTATAGAAGGCCCTGCAAAATATTTTTGGACATGACTCACAAAAGTTCACCCTGGCACCTCCTAACAATTAGCTCAATCTCCTTTCCTGTGAGTAGGCTCATCATTAATAACATTGTATCAAAATCTTTCTTAACGATTTTTTATTCTCAAAGACCATGAAATAGTTACAGTATGATGAGGACAAAAGGTGGGAAATTGTGCAAAAGTGACATGATTTATTCATACCTTTCAACACTAATTTTTTAAGACTATTGTGTTATAAGTGGAAAAGTCATGTATAGTAGGTGCATTTGTTGATGTGTTCTTAAAACAAGTTGTGATAAATGTGGATTTTTGGCTCATTTTGTAGTACAGGGAAGGAGTATTCATCGTTTTCGAGTCAATGTACATTTGATATACCCTTCAATATACGAGTGCTTCAGTTATCCAGAAAATTCAGTTGTCCGGCATGTGGTTGGTTCCAAGGATGCTGGATAATTGGGGATTTACTGTAATAATCAAATGCATAAAAATTATTGTAATATGTAATATTTGAAAAATAAAAAACATGAAATGTCTCAAAATATACGTAACTATAATAAAGGCAGGTGAGGAAGAGCCATGTAAATAGAATGCAAGTAGCTGAGATGCAAACGCTGTGGTCCATGAGTGGGGTGTCAAGAGCTGACGAAATTAGGAACGAATATATTAGGAGTGGCTTGGGAGTGGGTGACAATGCAGAAAACAATGAAGGAGAGTAGATTGAGGTGGTATGAACATGTAATGAGAAGGGGGAAGGAGGAGCTAGTTAGGTCCATTACAGGAATGCAGGTGTTGGAACATCTGGGGCAGGGGGCGACGTGGGAACAGCTTGCTCGTAACTATATGGTAGTGTGTGGGGCTAGAACTTTCAGACCCAACCCTAAACAGGCGGGATACAGGTATGATGATGATATTTATTATGCATCACTTACCTGTAAAATTTGGATAACACAATTTTAATGTGCCATGAAATTTCAGTGATTATGTTTCAAGAAAGATATTAGCAATAAAACTGAACTCTGTGCACTTATGTTGTTTTGTTAGTTGTCAAAGGATCGCCCAGAGGGTAGGTGGAAGTAAAAACTAAAATATCCCATATTTGTTGAGAACTTAATTTATACTAGCAGTTAGTGGATAGCCCCTACCCTCTAACACATGCATGAATAAGTCAATAATATTTCTGGAAAATCTAGGTAAATGAGTTATGCATCCAAACCATCGACTGTACTCACTGCTGAATTCATCATACAGTGTGTTTCATAAATGTAGACCCACCCCTAAATTTCCTCCGTTCACGCGCACTTGAACTTTTCATAACATGTATCCTACTTTTTCGTATTCAGCACCCTAAAAAACCCCTGCTCACTTAAATCCAGGTTTTGAACAAATTTTTTTACCAGTTTTGCAGTCTTTTTTGTGTTTTTGACCGTTTCATAAAGATAGACCCACTAAGAAAACTTTTTTGAAACATAGTGTTTATTGCAAAAATGGATAGGAATACAACACCTAATAGGAAGCAGGGCTTCCATTCTTCGAAATTACTTGGAACAAGCGGTTGGGCTCTGCATGACATCAGCCTCTCCAACAGGAAGATTGCTGAAAAAATCGGTTGCTCTCCATCTGCAATTCGCCATTTCTTGAAGAATCCTCATGGATACGCCAAGAACAAGTTACCTGGACGCCCTAGGAAGATATCTGCTACTGATGAGCATCACATGCTGTGCAACATCTCCAACTCCTCCTCCAGCATCCACCTGATTCATGCTGATCTGAGCGACAATGTCTCCAAGATGACCATCTGGAGGGCTGTGCATCATATTGGAAACATTGTAAAGGGAGGCAATGAAGTCTGCTCCTAAGCTGACACCTCACAAGCTGAGGCACCTGGATTTTGCCAAGAATAACATGAAGACCAACTGGGATAAGGTAGGTAACTTTTGGCTATTGCATTTGGCTTTGTCCCCATTCTGACAACTCATAATCTATCAATTCAGATCATCTTTTCGAACAAAAAAATGTTCAATCTTGATGGCCTCGACAGATTCACCAGCTACTGGAGGGGCCTGTGCAAGGATCAGCTGTACTTCAGCAAGCATAACTTTGGAGGAGGCAGCTTGATGTTCTGGGGTGCAATCAGCAGTTTTGGTGTGCTGCAGCTCACATTCGTCACCTGTTGCATGGATTCGGCTGACTATCAGGATGTGCTCAAGGATCATCTCCTGCCATTTATCCCTGGTCGCCGCCACCAGGTATACACTTTCACGCAGGACAACGCCACCATCCATGTCAGCAAGTGAATGATGAGCTGGCTTGATGCTCACAAAACTCGAACCCTGGAGTGGCTAGCTTGCAGTCCTGATTGAAAACGTCTGGGGAATCATTGTCAGGAAGATCTATGACAATAACACCCAGTACAACGTGATCACTGACCTCAAGACTGCTGTCCTGGACGCCTGGAACAACTTGGACCTGGGAACCATCAGGAAGCTCTACAACATCATGGCTGACCACTTGTTCCAAGTGATTTCAAAGAATTGAAGCCCTGCTTCCTATTAGATGTTGTATTCATGTCCATTTTTGCAATAAACACTTTGTTTCACAAAAGTTTTCTTAGTGGGTCTATCTTTATGAAACGGTCAAAAAACATAAAAAAGACTGCCAAACTGGTAAAGAATTTGTTCAAACCCTGGATTTAAGTGAGCAGGGGTTTTTTAGGGTGCTGAATACGAAAAAGTAGAATACATCTCATGAAAAGTTCAAGCACGCCTGAACAGAGCAAATTTAGGGGTGGGTCTATATTTATGAAATGCACTTAATAATGTTGACATTTGCAAAATATTTAGTTACAAATGGCCCTAAATTTTTTCCCAAACATTACTCGAATATTTTTTATAATATTGGAATATCCAATACTTCCAAACAGGCCGAATATATCTGCATATCGAATATTCAGATTTAAATCTGCTTTGGAACGTTGATCTGAAGTAGAATCTGGCGATGCACTGGGATGTGACCCACCCATAGATCAATGTGGGATGGTTGAAGGATGATTTCATTGTCCTGTGTGACAAGAGGGTCCCAATCAAGTTGGAAGGGAAGTTGTACATGGCAGTGGTTAGGCCATCTATGCTATATGGTTTAGTGTTGGGCAGTGATGAAGAGTCAGGTCAGTAGAATGCATGTAGCCAAGGTGTGAATGCTGTGGTACATGAGTGGGGTGTGGATAGCTGATAGAATTAGGAATGTGTATATTAGAGGTAGCCTGGGAGTGATGGACATCGCCAAAAAAAGGAGGGACAGCAGGTTGAGGTGGTATGGACACGTAATGAAAAGATGGGAGAAGGTGCTCATTAGGTCCATTTCAGGAATTCAGGTGGTCGGAAGCACCCGGGCAGGGGGAGACCGAAGCAGACGTGGGAGCAGGTTGTCCATAGGGATATGGTAGCGTCAGTGGCATAGCTAAGGAAGAGGGGTTTGGGTTAACCCCCCCCCCACCTTTGTGCATTGGCTGCCAATTTGTTATCATGGATCAGTTATCTACAGGGAAGTACTTTACACCCTATTGCTGGTCATATCCCCCTTTAGAAAATGGTGGGGCAGACTGGGACCTAGTGGTAGACAGACAGGAGTGGAGGGTTAGAATCCACAGATCTCAAAGCAGACAAACCAATGAATTTAAATGGCGATGCCCAAATTGGCTGCATGGAGCGTCAAGCCACTGATAGGCTGAATTGTAGCACATGCATTCTATCACACGCCCACTCATGCTGAACCAAGGAGTCTAAAGGCCCCCACACACGAACAGTTTGGTGTGTCATTTCGTGAAAAACGTGGAAAAACGCATTTAGGAACACGGGGCTTTCGGAGTAAGCCAGTGGTGGCGAACCTTTTTTTGAGCAAAAAAGTTGTCCGTGGGTCAGTTGCAATCACTATTTAATCTCATGAATGAAAAATTATTATTAATAATGAATATATTAGTTTATTAAAGTAGCAAATAGAGAACATCATAATAATGCCCTTATCCCGCCTGTGGCAGGGTCGGATCTATGGGTTCTAACCTCCAGGTCCCCGTTCAACCCACACACTATGATACGATAAATTAGATATGATTCACGTTCGGGTGGGTCACTTAAAATTGAAAGGTGGGTCACAGGTTCGCCACCACTGGAGTAAGCCTTTTAGGAACGCTTTGGAGTGACTCCGGAATAATTCGAGCTTGACTCGGGTAATTTAGAAACTCAGCCGCTGTCACTTTAGGCCCCCATACACGCTCAGTTTTATCACCAATTTATCTTCAGTTCTCTTTGCCACTCTAAAAGATCTTCAGTTCAAAAATTTGAATTGAAAATTCGATGTTTCACACACACGTAGCTATCTAACTGTACAGTTCGAACTGAAGATAAATGTGAGCGTGTATGGGGGCCTTTTGGTTGCAAAGTCATTCAGTGACAAGTCACGTGGTACTTTCCTCGAGGTACGGGTATCATTGGAGGCATTATGTTCGTTGATTAAAAAGGCTGCTTCACACTGGGCGAAGTAGCAAGTCAAGTAACACACGACTTACCTGCCACCAAGCGGGCAAGTAGCAAAAAGTGATCACACGCAAGTTCATAAGTGAGTAGCTGTAAAGATGAACAGACTACAGGGTTACAACAGAGATTGCAATTGGAAAGTAATAAATTCTGCAGCAGTAACCCTATACTTTTGATTTTCTTTTTCTCTATTTATCTTGCACAATATTTTAATAATATTTATTGGATTATATTTTTATATTTAGAATTATTGTAATATTACTTAGGGGTGAGTTCCCGAGGGGTTGTTTGATACATAGGGTTTCCCTCCCATCTGCTTCTTGAGGGTTAGCCCTAGTGCACATGTAAAACACACCATTCAAGTTCATTGAATCCACTAATGTTAATCCTCATTTCCAATGCATTGTAAGCCGATTGTCTCCTGTTTTTATCCTTATAATTTGGGGATGTGAAATTTCCACACATTCGGGGAAATTCCACATATCATGAAACAAATTCCACATTTTTATATTAAAAACAACCAAATTTGTGACGTCGACTGCAAAATAATTTGCAGCTGTCGATATCCACCAAAATGAACCGACTAAACGCCAAAATTTGAATCGAAAATGCCCGATTTAAAGAAAAGCAATACCGAAAATCGCAACGGTGAAATTAAAAATATTTGCGGAATTTTTATACAGCTGGGGGCCGACGAAATGTTTGAAAGTTCCGCTATCCTTGCTCCTCCCAGTTGCGTTCACAGCAGCAACCAATCAGAAGCAGCAATTTAGCAGTAAGGGATTATGGGAAGGCGTTACTTGCCAAAAAAAATTGGAAACGAATCTATTCATTTCATTTGCCGTTTTTACTTCGCGACTTGCCATTTTTAGCCTGATCACACGTGTCAGGAGTAACACTGGAGTTACTCCGGTGTCATGCATTTAGGGACGACACAAGAGCTGAATTTACAAAGATGGCAGACGATAATTTGACGATGGCAGGCGATAATTTTCTCGTTATGCCCCCAGATCTTCATTTGTCCACCCAGAACACTGTTTAATTCATACAGACTGACATTATAATGTCATTATAATGTCAGTCTGAATGAATTAAACAGTATATATATGCCTATACACACAATATATATATATATATAAAACCCTCATAGCAAAATGTATATATGGGTTACTGTATATGCATATGTCCCG
>JAAFCE010008833.1:2636722-2665859 GCA_013389805.1 Trigoniulus corallinus
GGGGCATAACGAGAAAATTATCGCCTGCCATCGTCAAATTATCGTCTGCCATCGCCAAAACGTCTCCCATCTTTGTAAATTCAGCTCTTGTTTCGTCCCTAAATGCATGACACCGGAGTAACTCCAGTGTTACTCCTGTTACGTCAGCAGTGACCCGAGTAACTCCAGAGTTACTCTAACTGGAGTAATTTAGAAACTCAGCCAAAAAGAGTCACTCCGGAGTGACTCTAGTGTGACTCTAAAACGTGAAAAAACGCATTTAGGAACGCGGGGCTTTCGGAGTAAGCCATTTAGAAACGCTTTGGAGTCACTCCGGAGTAACTCGAGTTTGACTCGGGTAATTTAGAAACTCAGCCTCTGTGTTAGACTCCTTGTTGCTACTTAGCCCAGTGTGAAGCAGCCTTTAGTGAAAGCGTCATAACAGATAGTGTGGAACAGCGCTGACTGGATGTTGTCAGCTGGCTGGCAAAATTAGTACTCGCGAAGTCCGTGACGTGGCTAGCGTATGTTTTCAATGGCATCCATTGTGGTTATTTGGGTGCGATACTTCGGATGAACTGAGAATCGACCAACATCACCGTTTACTTAGAAGATTTAATGCTTATTTTTGAAAATGTATTTTGCTAGACGGATTAGTGTTTATTTGAATTTCATTTACTTTGTTGTGCTATTAGTGAAAGCCGATGAACACACACATTCGGTAAGTGGGATGTTATGCTGTGTTAATATAGAAACCCCTTAAATAGGCATTATTTTGGTTTTTATTTTAAATGCCTGAAGACATTTACGACTTCTCAGGTGTTTTTGAATACTATTTTGTTTAGCACATTGAAACTTTTATTGTCTTCAATTAAATCATCATAATAGGTAATTTTGACACTGGGAGGATGTGTGGTAGGTTCTACGGGTATTAAAATTCAAAAACTTGTTTTTGCTCCGAAATATTATTTATGTTGAAGATAGCGATTTCTGTTAGCAACCTACATGAACATTGTTTCAAGTTACGTATTGATATATCCAAAATTTGATACGCATATATGTTAATTTTATTACAAAGGTACGGGAAAGAAATAGTTCGTATAAAGGATGCTGGATTCGTGGCAGTTATTCCCATATTCTGTATAATCAGAGGTTTGACACTTGGAAATGTTAGTCTGCTTTTAAATTAGCAGAGAGTATTTTAATTCCGGTTTAGGTTTTAACTTTGCTATTCGAAATAGCTTGAGATGTATGGTTCACGTTGTAATACAGTAACGGGTACCGCTTCTGAATAATTTACATTTGGTGTCAGTTTAAGAAAATTCTGCATTTGTTACCTGCAATTAAATGTAGCATTTGCCAAGTTATTAAACTTAAAGGATAGTGTATGCATCTGATATGAAGCCGTGTGTAATATATTGACACGTAGTTAATATTATTTCCTATGGTGCCACATTAGCCATGCACGTCATCGACTCTCAATGTTTTCTTGTTGCGTTTAGTACAATGAGTGAAGATCGTTATAATCCAATTTTATATTCAGATATAACTGTCATCCCGGTTTTGCGTGTGATTTATAGAAGTTTCCCTTGTTGATGTCTGGTAACATCAGCCCCTTGTGTATCCTTTTGGAACTTCGGTTCGGCGATATCTACAGTATATGCAAAACAAATTTCTATGCAACATTTCGTGTTCTGGATGTTGTTTACATTTTCATTCATTTCGTGACAATTAGTTTATTTATGTCGATATGTGCTACAGATGTATGATGTCAAACTTTTTATCTCGGCAACCCTCTCCTCCCTTTACGATGCGGTAAAATTTCAGAGGACTTCTCTGAAAATTTTGATATTAATTGGTTTTTAAATCTATTTTATAAAAGGTTTTTCAGCCTCGGTCATTCGTGATAATTCTTCATTGAGAGGCATGAAGGAAAAGAGAAATACGTTTTTATTAAGTTATTGGCCACATTCCATATTTGTCATTTTGTCGCTTTATTTCTCGCCGACCCCGCATAACGACCCTTTGGCTCCTTAGGATTCTGAGAAATCGTTTGACAATCACTGTTTTAGGCGAAATATGGATGAGAAACCTTAATAGTGCGTGAGGTACTCGCGTTCTTCCTAAAGGCCGAAGTTAATTATGTTAAAATCGACTTCTCTTTAACACCTGTGGCAAATGCTGCGCCCTAAATATTCGTCAGAAGAGAACATTAGTAGTTCAACTAATGAATTAAGTATTGTATTGAACTGCAATTGCATTGTGAGGGTAGTGACAGTGGAATGAAACTGATGGTTGTGTGCACAAAAATGTAGCCAAATTTCAGCCGAAGCAACTTGCGCACAATCATTGATCACCGATTGTCAACTATCTCGTTTTTTCGTCTCTGCTATCTCCGATTGTTTAATAATGACACTAATTTCCTCTACATGAATTGCAGTTATAGATAGCATTTACCATATTTTTTGTTTCGTTTTTAGTATGACGATAATGAAGAAGTGGTCTTATGGATGAACACCGTTGGCCCATATCATAATCGACAAGAAACATATGCATATTTCTCTTTACCATTCTGCCCAGGTCCCAAACAGACCATTAGTCATTACCATGAAACTCTAGGTGAAGCATTACAAGGTGTTGAGCTGGAATATAGTGGATTAGCAATAGATTTTAAAGGTGAAAGAAATTTTTTTTGTCTTTTATTTCAATATTGACTCGGAAAAAGTGTTTGATCCTTGTTTTGTTTTATATTTAAATGCAGCGGATGTGACTAAGACGGAGTATTGCAAGCTCGATTTGACTGAAGAACAGCTGCAGGCCTTTATTTATGCCGTAAAAAATCATTATTGGTATCAGATGTATATTGATGATTTACCGATTTGGGGTATGATTTACATTTTGAATTCAATTCCGATTTACAGTGTGTTATTAATAGTCGGGATTATGACGTAGTAATTTGATTTATATGATCTCTATAGGAATTGTTGGAGAAGTTGATGACGGACATAATGAATACTATATTTGGACTCATAAGAAGTTTGAAATAGGCTACAATGAACATCAAATTGTTGATGTCAATTTGACAAGCGAAGTAAAAGTGAAACTCACTTCAGGAGTCAAAATTTCGTTCACATATGAGGTATGTTGCTGTGAACTTGTTGGCGGGGTGTATGGGGAGGAAGTCTGTTTTTTATTGTGTGCAGGGTTTTTTTATTGCATGTCTGTTTTGATAATGAAGGTGGGAAGAGTCTTTTATGATTGCAGCATAAATGTTTTTGAATGCTTTTCCTCAAAAGTATATAGGACATGTTTTAATATGAATACATTGAAGAGGTATTTTTATTTCACAGTCGCGATGTTTTTTTTTCAATATTTATTAGGTCATATGGAAGAGATCAAATATCAAATATGAAGATAGGTTTGACAAATATTTGGATCCAAATTTTTTTCAGCATAGGGTAAGTTTACTATCGAAATTTCAGTAATCTTAACTTGTATGCCAACTCATTTTTATTTTTTTTTAAATATAGATTCACTGGTTTTCGATATTTAACTCCTTTATGATGGTGATTTTCTTGGTTGGTTTGGTATCTATGATTTTAATGAGAACTTTACGCAAAGACTATGCTCGATATAGCAAAGATGAAGAAATGGATGACATGGTAAGATGATTTTTGACATGATGCACTTTTTCTTTTAAAGTCATTGAGGTAACTTTTATTACTGTCGTTCATTGGTCTGAAAAGGAGCGAGATCTTGGAGACGAATATGGATGGAAGCAAGTCCATGGCGATGTGTTCCGTCCTCCGTCGCACTCTCTTTTGTTTTCTGCCCTAATTGGAACTGGTTGTCAAGTAATTGCGGTTACATTTTGTGTCGTTATATTTGCCATCTTGGGCGAGTTGTATACAGAGTAAGTTAATGTTGTCTGGGTTGAGTTCCAAATTTTTATGATTATCTTAAAAAAATTGTTTTCTTTTTATAGGCGGGGTTCATTATTAAGCACTACCATTTTTGTGTACGCTGCGACTTCCCCGATTAATGGTTATTTTGGTGGAAGTCTTTATTCGCGTAATGGAGGTAAGGCTATTGAAATATTTGATCATTTCGTTTTATAAAACAATTATTCTCGGCGTATTGGGGAATAAGGCGCCCATGAAACATTAAAATCCGGTATGAAGCTTGCACTGAAATTGCTGGAATATATGATTTTGAGAGTTGTGTAGGTGTTGGGAGTACAGTAGTTGTTAATTTCCTTCTTGAGTAATAACTTTCTGTTCAGCATTTGAAAAATATTTTGCTGTTGTTCTGATATTCTTAATTTTCTAATAATTTGTGTTGCGGGTGTATTTTAAGTGTGTATTTTTAACAATATTATTGCAGGGAAATTGTGGATAAAGCAAATGGTGCTTAGTGCTTTCCTCCTGCCATCTTTTGTTTGTGGAACTGCATTTTTCATTAATTTTGTTGCTATTTACTATCATGCTTCAAGAGCCATTCCATTTGGAACTATGGTATAACTTCTTGTTTTAGTTTCATTGTATTTTACGTCAATTTGCCCAGTTAATATGTATTTAGTGTTGTTTTTTTTGTTTTCGTTGCAGGTGGCTGTGGCATGCATTTGTTTGTTTGTTATTTTGCCACTAACGCTAGTGGGAACTGTTCTGGGACGTAATTTAGCTGGTCAGCCAAATTGCCCTTGTCGCATTAACGCTGTTCCAAGGCCCATTCCTGAAAAGAAATGGTAATTGTAGTAAAATGAATGGTCCGTTATTAATAATTGCTGCAATTGTTTTGTACAACCTAGGTTCATGGAACCATCCGTTATTATATTATTGGGTGGAATACTGCCGTTTGGTTCCATTTTTATTGAAATGTAAGCACGTTATTTATCATATTTTCATCACATTTAGTTCTATGTAGATTATAGCAGTCATTTATCAATTTAGGTACTTTATTTTTACTTCGTTTTGGGCTTATAAGATATACTACGTTTATGGATTTATGCTATTGGTGTTTATCATTTTGGCAATTGTTACTGTGTGCGTAACAATTGTGGCAACTTATTTCCTTCTTAATGCAGAGGATTATAGATGGTATGTAACGTATTTTTGAAATTATTTTTTTACCATTTGAGTTTGTTGGTTGTGGGTTGGCTACTTTTGGGCGACAGGGGTCCCAAATACTCTTTCTGTCTAATGGCCGTGGCCCAGAGTGGTGTGCATGATGTCACCTATGAGCGGTCGTCTATGTCGTCTGACCACTGAATAAACGCAGACCCAGCTAGTACTGACATGCGTGGTCGCTTGGGAATCGGTGTGGCGGTCGTCGCATCAGCGTGGGTGGTCTCTGTGCAGTCTTTGTTAGTACTATGTTTGGGACATGGCCTACACCACACCACAAGTTAACCACCGGCCTACACCACAAGTTAACATCACATACAACTTTATGAAAATTGTTATTGTTTCGAGCTGGGGCCCTGGTGGACTGTTGTGACTACAAAGTTCTTTGAAACATTTTAATATTAGTGACTCACTGTAGAGCCAATAAATATTACGTTATAAACAATTCTGTCTAATGGTGCACTGATGCACTGATTAATTGAGGGGTGCCTTGAAAGGTCGTTTTTGTTCGATTGATGACTGGTTATATTTTAGACAAATCTGCAGATTGTTAGCTGTCTTATTAATTGCATTTTCAGGCAATGGACAAGTTTTCTAGCAGCTGCGTCGACGTCTGGCTACGTGTATATGTATTCGTTTTATTATTTTTTCTTTAAGACAAAGTAAGTTTTGCTATAATTTCTTTAAGGTACAAGTACAGTGGTTTTAATAATTGAATGTTTTGCAGGATGTATGGATTATTTCAGACTACATTTTACTTCGGATATATGGCCCTTTTCAGTGTCGCATTAGGGCTGATGTGTGGTAAGATTTTCTAGGTGTTTATTTAGCATTTAGTAGTTGGGAAACGAATTCATAATTTTGGGATATGAGAATCCACCAAGATTTCAGACAACTTTGAATGGGTTATCTTTCCAATTTTGGGGGAACTGAAATGTTTATGATGCGCATTGCACTGCTTAGGTATGCATGCTCCTTCTGCCACATTTTGAATTTAACGTGTTTTTATTTTGTGCTCTTTGATATGCTTAATTGCCTATGGGCTTTAACGTTCTGAACGCGTTTTAATACTCCAATTCAGTTATTCCTTTTGAGAAAATGTTTAATGCATGTTTTCATTTTTCAGGTACTTTTGGATATCTGGGTACGAATGCCTTTGTTAGGAAGATCTACTCCACTGTAAAAATAGACTGAGTGATGTGTGTAAATAACTAAAGAACTTCATTGAAAAAGGACATCCTTTTTAATTTGTAACTGTCACTTTATGAAGTGGTTGAATGTAAAAATCTGGATAATAATGTTCAGATGTTTGTGGAATTCAATGTGATGGAATGACCGTCTACTAATTTCTATCAAATGCTGGACACATGTTGAAAACAGAAGAAAACAAGTTCCTATGGAAGTTTATGCAACTGTTTCATGATTGTTAGTCGTTGCTGCCAATGCTTGCAAACTACCAGAAGAGAACAACCTTTTTTTTTTTTTTAATCCATTGTCATTTTTAGTTTGGATTTTTAAATGACACCCTTAGTAACATTTATTTTTTGGCGTCCACCTTTTCCCGTGATGTTTTCCTTCATAGCTAATGGTAATTTGAATGTGGAGGTCATACATCCTGATGTGATTGTGCTCACACTGTTGACTAGGAGTAAAATTCGGTCCGATGTGCCTCAAAAGGCATCATTAACCCCCCCCCCCCCCCCCACATTTGGCAACTGCAGTCACACTAAAGGGGAAATCTAGTTTAGAGTTAGGGATAAGTAGGCAAATATTCTCATTCAGGGTTGGTTTCTGATTCTGTATTGAAAAAAGAAGAGTAATTTTTCAGCATATGTTATCATAATATTTCTGTGCTTGAATTCTAGCTGTTTTATATATGCCCTCTATATAAATATTTGATAGAATTTTCTATGAAAATTATTTATTAAATTGCAACTAGTTAGGTGACTTATAAAAAGTATCTTCTGTGTCCAGTTTGTTTGAAATAACTTTGAGGTTCCATCTTCATTTCTTTCACACCTGTCCTTTTCCTCATCTGTGGTTGTTAATTTTTATTGTAGGAGTTCTTTATGCATTTAATCTCTGCAAAAGTGAAGTCCTGAATGCCAGTTAACATGTTCTCTTGATTTTATGCATTGAATTGCATAAAGTGAACAATAGTTATTGCACTTTCCTGATATTTTTTAACTGTTAATTATCATGTTGACCACTTATTAACAGTGTAATGTGTAAAGTTAATAAATATCTTGAAACTGGCTGATAATATGGGGGGCTGTTTTTGTTCCTTAACCATTTAGAGTCCACCTTATCTTCCTATTGTTCTCCTATGATCACTGCAGTTAAGCAATGCAACCCCAGCTAGTACTAACATTGGTGGCTACTAAGGAATACTGTTGTTGCTTTTGAGCCCACAACTACTTTGGTCATTAGGGCCAAGGAAGACATTCCATGGAAGGGGGTGTGAAGTGCCATCCCACCATGGTGGTACTTATAGGTCAAAACACCAATAAATAATGGTCAAAAGACTGAGAAATAGCATTAATCAAATAAAAGGCAAAAGGTCAGTCGGTCAGTTGTACATGACACTCAACAATCATACCATTATCCTGACTGTGGCAGGGTCGGGTCTGCAGTTCCACTGAACATGCTGTAAAATTAAAACCTATTTTGGAGGTGATTTGAACATTTTTAACCATGATGATAAAGAAGAACTGCTGGTGGATGATGTTTTAAATGACGATGATATTATTAAACTAACTTGTGTCCCCAGACACATTGAGGTAATTTAACACATACCTCAAAGTGTCTGCTTTCGCGTTAAAATGTCTCGGCCATTTGCATTACCCGGTTAAGTTATTTTGATATAAATTTCACGTTGTTTCATGTTACACATGTTTTCTGCCGAGAAGCGACAAATTTGGGCATCTGCATTCGGACCTCGATGTTGGGCACTTGGAGGTAGTCAAAAATTGTCTCAAAGTGTTTGGCCAGACACTTGCAAGTGGACCCTGGACACTTCGACGTGTGACAATGGCATCCCCCCACAGACAACCCAGCCAATATCGCTGCATGTTCCAGATGCCTGATTGGAGTATCCCCAATCAGAAAATGTTCTGGGAACCTGCAGTCCCGACCCTGCCACAAGTGGGATATGGGTATAACGATGATGATGATGGTCAAAACAATAGTCTGCAGAGAGTGAGAAAAAAATATGTTTCTGAAAATATATCGTCTACATCAAAGAGATCTATTGCAAAGACAGTTATTTCTGATGATGAAAGTGATTTACAAACAGTTTGTGGATGGTGTATACCCTTACCAGTTAGACAATTGAATTGAAATACAATTTTATTTAAGGTTCATATAAATCTTTTTTAGCTTCTCAAAGAAATTTATTAAGGAACCTATTTTCTTTAACATCAAGAAACTTTTTTTATGCAGTTGTACATTCATTTTAATTCGTTATTTCGGAGTTATGCGAATTTTAAAAATTATGGAACGTATCCCTAATTTTGCCATAGACTTATAGTCTCATTTTATGCGAATTCTTTTTATGCTATTTTCTGAGGAACGTATCCCCGACATAAAAAGAGACCTGGCTGCATTGCAGTTACTCATGGTGGACAACAGTGATGGAGAAGATGATCTTCAATTGGATGAAGAAGATCAGCAGTTCATCACTCAAGATGTTGAAGATGGGACTGCTATAGTCAAAATAGAAGACTATTCAGGAATCCCATGAAAGTGTTACTTCAGGTCCCATTTCATGTGAGACTTTGGATGATGTCCCTAACTTTTGATGGAGAAAGAACTGCTATTTGGTTGGTTAGTGTTTTAGGGCCCATCGACTTCACTGGTCATTAGGGCCCAGAAAGACAATCAACATGGTTGGGGTGTAAATCACCATCCCACCATGATGACAATAAATAAGGGCAAAAGCCCACCAAAAGAAATACCGTAAAATCTCACGTAAAGTCCGCATTAGCGATTGGTATGTTTCAAATATAGTCCGCACTTTAAGATTCCTACTGTAGCCAGTGGCGCAACTTGTAGGGGCAATGGGATCAAATGAATTTTAACATGAAATGTGAGATTTCTCTGATGATGAAATTGAAATGTGAACGATTTTATAAGATGTCATGTTGATAAGTTTAATAAAATGTTCAGAAAATGAAGAGCAGTTTTCATTGAGAACCCTTGGTTTCATTTAGAGTCCGCACTCATATATAGTCTGCCCTCGCATATAGTCCGCACTAAATGACCCTATGTTTCGCGTATAATCCGCGGGCACTACGTGAGATTTTATGGTAGAAGGGCAACAGCAAAATGAATAACAGAATAAATACAGGCAAAAGCCAAAACTAGACAAAAGATAAAAAGGGCAAAACCTTAACAGACAGATATAAAAAGATAGATAAACAGTAGATATAAAAAAGGCAAAAGCCAAAACCATCATTAACCAAGAACGGACAAAAGCCCAAACAGGCACAGAAATAAAGGGCAACAGCCAAAACGATACAGTAGTAAAAGGCAAAAGCCAAAATGACACAAAAGGAAAAGGCAAAATTGCCAGAAAAGAGGATCAGTATTAGATTTTGTGGAAGAGGCCAGCCATCTGGATAATGATGACAGGTTAACATAACTATTTAATATTCGATTAACAGCTAAATAACATTTTGTGATAATTGTTGATTACACTGTCATAATGTACAAGCTACTGGAGAAGAAAAACACGTTTGTTTAGGCCTTTGTATAAATTCTCTCTGTGTGTGCTCTGGTTTTTAAACTTTTAAAAACAAACTGTTAAAAAATACATGTATTGTTTAGCGCATGCACGACATTTAAAATAAAAGAAATTACATTTTTTATACAGTGAAACCTCTCTAATTGGTACACCTGCGGGACCCAGCAAAAGTGTACCCATAAGAGGGGTGTACCCTTAAGAGGGGTTTGGCACACTTTACTACTGTAATGCTATACAGTAGCTTGTTATATAGCTAGCATACAGTACATATACATTTATGTACTTTTTTATTTTTAACTGAAAAATGCATTGTACTGTATACATAAATGTTGCAGAAGTAATATTTCAGAGAATTACTGACGTACATTTTCATAAATTTGATTACTGCAACCAAATGAGTCAAGGGTAGTTTGTCGAGAAGCAAGCTGCCTTCTTATTAATTCCTCTGCAACGTTTTTCTTGAACTGCTGCAGAGGAGCACTTCTTGTTCCATAAGCTATATTGAAAAACTTCATAGAGAAGTGATCAATTTGGTCCAAAACAGCAAGAACCTGTTGCCCACTAAGATGTTCCTCCTCAATTTCTGGGTCAGCATCATTATCATCCTCCTCTTCATCTTTGAATAGATCATCTTCTGCATAGCAATTTTCATCTTCATGACAGCAAACTTCTTCTCAAATTCAACTTCTGAAATTCCAATTTCATGAGATAATGTCATTACTTCATGGAGAGGGGATGCATCTTCAGGTATTCCAATTGCTTCTCCAATACCACAATGCCAAAAACAGTTTATTATTGTAATCTCTGTAACACTGTCCCATGCTTCCTTGCACCACCTCACACCATGGAGTACTGTAGCCAAAACTTCGTAGTGCTACAAACGCTATGCCTTTTGAGTAGGATTCTTTGCGTTGTGCAACATGGCGGCCCCCACAGAAGATATTGCAATTGAATATGGTGGACTGCAATAGGGTAGTTATTGACAGTACTAAAAATGAAGCTGAACAAATACAAAATTGTATAGTTTTCAATTAAAGAAGTAATTTTATTTTAAGAATATTAAGAACATCATCATCATACCCTTATCCCGCCATCTCATTGTTCATGTGATTTCTTGAAAGCGTTGGTGATGCATCAGTCACCACCTCCTGTACCCATTAGAGAGGTCGAGTTCTGAAAATGGTGACCTGTATTAGGTGTACCAAAAGAGGGGTGTACCCATTAAAGAGGTGTACCGTTTAGAGGGGTAGTAATAACATTAAGCCTATGGGCAAAAAATCGGTGCCTGAAGAATGGTTTCACTGCCATTTGTTTCACTGTAATTTGAAATTTAAATTTTAAATGTAAGAACGATTCCTATTTAATAGAACGACTGTTGCATCTCTTCATTCTGTTGCATTGCTATGGCAACCAAGAAGACAAAAGGGTGGGGTTATTTGATGAGGCCCCCTGCCTCTGATTTACTACCATAGTTTGGTGGTGTCTACAATTTGCTGCCCACAGTCCTCACCCACCATGGAGACCAACAAGGGGATGCCCATTCAGGTCACCAAGGTTGCTCGGACAGGATACCATAAGGGTGGCATAATCCCCCGAGTACCAGACCAGTGGCATTGGGGTTGACTGCCGGTCCACTCACAGTAACCCTGGGGGGCATATACCTATGCACCTCTTGCTGCCGGACCACTAGTCAGGTGACCAAAGGTGCATATACATGTGCCCCTGGCCAGTTGACCAAGACTGGGTTTCCACCCTGGCCACCCATTTTCCCTGGAAGCTGTGGCCAAAGTGAAGTATTGGAGACTATAGGTCACAACCTTAGCCTTCGATGGCTGTGAGCCACTGCACCAGTGTGGAGTGGCCCAGAGACATTGCAGGGTATATGCCTCCTCAATCACTGGGATCCGCTTTTCCCAGGGGTATGGGTCTCCACACATGGCTAACATGTGGGTCACCTCAGTGAGGAACCTACACCAACTGAGAACATGTCAAACTGCAGCTGCAGTTTTATCCAGGCAAAGACAAGGCAGTCATGTGAATCCATGATGGTGGTTTCGTCCAGTCTGTGTCTCAAGAAACTCGTGTGTCTATTCTACCTTGGGCACATATGGGGATTTGATCCGTGGGAGCTATTTTATTTCACTCTTTCCCTCAGCACATCCAGGGGCTGACTAAATTGTCATCCCCAAAATGTGCTGCAGGGAATCTGCTATTCACTACCCGGGGATGTGCCAACGTAGCAGTTTACTCTGCCCTTGGAAAGAACTGCTATGTACCTTATGTATTTCATGAATGTGAGTATGAATTTGGCCATATAAATATATTCTCTGATGGGCCAAATATGTTGACACCAATGCATATTTTTTTTATGGAAGTGATAAACAATGACTGACATAGTAGTTAAAGAAAGTATTAGATATGCAGAGCAAAATGGAAGACTTTTTACAATTGACTTGGAGGAAATGAAGGCATTCTTGGGCATGAACTTTGTAATGAGTTACCATGTTTTGCTATCAATTAGAAATTACCAGTCAACTGATGAAGATATGGGTGTCTCTTTCATTGGTAATGTTATGCAAGAACAAAATTTGAGCAAATTCATCAAAATCTACATTTTTTGTAATAACGATGGTCAGTCAAAAGCCAGTGACAGAGCATACAAAATTAGACCACTCATGCAGCACTTCAATTTATATTTCCAAAAAGCTATGACTAACTAAGAGGCAGTCCAATGGAGCTTCAAAATGTGGTACAGTGCTGAGTCTTCCACAGGCTACCTATTTGAGTTTGATTTGTACACAGGCAAGAAATTGAACACTGATGTCAGGTTAGGTGAATCAGTTGTACAAAGTCTAACAGAAAAGCTAAAAGGAATTGGATGTGAAGTACATATCATAGCTTTTTTCAATTCTCCAGCTTTACAATACAATGAAACAAAACAAAGCTTTACAATACAATACAGTAAAACCCCAATTATCCGGCATCCTTGGGACCAACCATGTGCCGGACGACTGAATTTTCTGGATAACTGAAGCACTTGTATATTGAAGGGCATATCAAATGTACAGTGTATTTTAAAAAGGATGAATACCCTTTCCCTGTACTACAAAATGAGCCAAAAATCCACATTTAAATTAACTTTTTTTAAAAACACATCAACAAATGCATCTACTGTACATGACTTTACCACATACAGCACAATAGTCTTAAAAATTAGTGTTGAAAGGTTTGAGTACAGGCGAAATTATTTATTTGATTCAAAATCATGTCACTTTTGCACAATTTCACACCTTTTTTCCTCCTCATCATACTTTAACTATTTCATGGTCTCTGAGCATAAAAAAATCATTAGAAAGAGTTTGATACAAGGTTATTGATGATGAGCCTACTCACAGGCAAGGAGATTGAGCTACCTCTTAGGATGTCCCAGTGTGAACGTTTGGGGGCCATGTTTAAAAAGGATTTTGCAGGGCCTTCTGTAGTAAAAAAGCATTTTATATTTTGATACATTTTCATAAAGCCCGTTTATTGCACCAGGTTGCAGAAAATGCACTGCAGAGAGCATACTGTATATATTTTTTGAAAGGTTGTGATAAATTTGAAGTTCTGGCTCAATTTCCGGAAAGATTGATGATGCATTCCCAGTATTTCAAAGCACTATTTGCATTTTGTACATCTTGATATAAGAGAGATCCAGTATGTCTAATACTGTATGTTATTTTTTTAAATATTAAGAGCAGTCATATATGTGAGCACATTATTCAGAATCCATATTTTTGGAAACATCTTGAATATCAGTTTGCTTTAATAATTTGATTAGTCTCACTTTGTAAACGTATTGCATTGCAATATAATTGTAAAATGATTCCCACTTGATGTACCATGAATTTTATAATAGTTTGGAAACATTTATTGCCATATTGGAAAGGTAGGCCCAAAGATTTAATGTCTCCCTATGACGTAAGGGTGCCATTTCTCATTGCCAGATAAATGGTAATGCCGGATAATGGTTGTTTTACTGTACAATGAAACAAAATACTAAAGCATGTGGTACTGTTTGCACTATCAGGAAAAATGTGTCCAAGTCCTTGCCATTGGACAAATATATGCAGAGAAGTGACATTCATGCTGATAGTTCAAATGACATATCATTTGTAAAATGGATGGACAGAAAATTGGTTCATTTGTTGACCAATTTCATCTCTCCACTGCCATTTGGTATAGTCATGAGGAGGCAGGCAGGAACAGCTGAAAATAACTATAAGTTAGAGAGCCCTTAGTGAAATACATCTGTACTATGTGAGATCTTTTTAATGACTGGTCTTTTTTTGTTTTGTGTTCATTTATTTTCAAACGTTTGAAATTTAAACATTTGAAATGGTGTCATGCAACTCTGACGTATACATGACACGTGCAGGATTCACTACACTACCAAGAGTCTCATGAAGCTCCACACTGCTCTCATATTGCATCATTTCATTAACACTGACCAACTCCATGTTCAATAGTTTTTCATCAGTGGGAACAATATCCACTTCAGCAACGTTGGGGTTGTCCATTGGTACACCACACTGTTGAAAACATTTGGCAATGGTGATCATGGAAACGCATTGCCAGGCTGATGCGACCCACCAAATGCAGTCTAGAATTGTGATCAACTTACTAAACTCCACGGCCTTTTGGCAGTCTTCAGCATTTGCAATTAACATGTTGAGCAACTGCTGGCGGTAGTGGAGCTTCATTGTTTGGATTATCCCTCGATCAAGAGGTTGCACCTCTGATGTTAAATTAGGGGGTAGATGCAGCAGCCAAACATTTGTGAGCTCAATGGGTCCATGACTAGTAGAATTGTCTACCAAAATGACAATTTTCTGCTGCTTGTGCTTCATGGCTGTGTTTACACTTTTCACCCAGTCCAAAAAAACAGAACTGGTCATCCACGCTTTTTTGTTGAAGCAGTATTGCACCGGAAGGTTTTTTTGGATTCACGTTATTTTGCTTGAATGCTCTAGGACGTTCAGCATGACCTATGACTAGAGGTTGTAGTTATGCATTCCTTAGCTTGTTTGTAACCCTTGCACCGATCGCCTTTCTGAACAAGGGAACGGGTTGGAAGCTGTCTGTAAAACACAGCCATTTCATTGGCATTAAAAATATCTGTCAGACTGTAATCTGCAATCAACGTAGGCAGATTTGATTTCCAGTCATCAGCAGCAACAAGATTCACATCAGCTGACTCACCACTTAAAGAACAACATTGAAAGTTATGCCACAGTTTGAACTTTTCCAGCCAACCATTGCTGGCAGTGAAATCTTCACGTCCCAGTGCTTGGGCAACTACTTTTGCATTTTCCTGAAGCAGTGGCCCAGTTAAAGGAATGTTCCTGGATCGACAACTTGAGAAAAACTGAAAAACTTTTTGATTCAAATCATCAGCCACAATCCTTTTCCTTCTGCTAGAACAATTTTCATTAAATGCTTTCAAAATTTTGTCCCTTGCCTTGACAATATTCACCACTGTTGTTTTCGAAAAAATCCCAAAATCTTTGGCTATCTTTCGCTGCGATTTCCCTGCCTTTACTTGGTCCAGAACTTCCACCTTCTTTTCTATTGTTAGCTTCACTATTTTTCGCTTTGACATAATGTTACATACACTCGTTCACTTTGACAACAAGATGCGTAGGGAAAAGAGTTTTCCCCTATGAGTGACTGGTAGAGTGAATTTTGTACACAGCTGGCCGATTGGAGCATGTTTGCACCAAAATGGTCAACATAGAGAGGTGATGATGATTGTTGTGCCAACTGTAGGTGGTCAGTAGTCAATATCCAGAGGTGGTGGGAGCGGCGAGTTGCGTTGGACACACCAGTTCTCGTCTGATAACTGAAGTTAAGCAACGCAAGCCCAGTTAGTACTGACATGGTTGGTCGCTCGGGAAAGCTGGGTACTGCTAATACCCAATAATCGTCGCATTAGTGTAGTGTCTGTGCAGTATATGCATTAGAACTATACAGTGGATGGGTCTCTAATAACCTTATAGTTGACGGGACCTTAAACTCCAACAAACAACAACAACTCCAGAGGTGGTCAACTTATGGAGTGTGCCCACAATGGTATGCCTATGGGAGCATTTTGGTTCCAATGATTCATGGTCAAGATAAAGAGGTGGTCAACTTGGGAGGTTATACAGTATTAAGTAATTCACACCATTCACACAATGCTCTCTTCATCTGAATACTCTGCATCATAAGTGCAGCTATTGCCAAAGAGTTACATCTGTGGACAAAAGTGACATTGCAATTAACTTTAGTTGCAGTTGCATAGTGGCAGTGGATAAGGGTGTTAGTCAACTGTGCCTCCCAATGCCACATACCACCTGTGTCATGTCTTCTGTCACTTGAATGACACTGCTGTTCATGCCTGCACACCAACACAGTCATTTGTCAAAGAGCTGCATTGAAGGGGCAAAGAGCCATGTGGCTTATGAGCCACAGTTTGCTGACCACTGGCATAGTAGGAAGCACTCTTGCAGCACAGGAGTCAGAGCTGTCATAGTTATAGGGTCAAATTTTGGAACAAACCAGCAGGATTGATGCACTACAGCTGACTTCATCCCAACAGCCACCCAAGCAACCATTCAGGGGACGTTCATCTTCTTGATCCTGGTGACAATCACTGACGTCCACTACTTCAGCAGGTGATGGGTTGTGTTTGTATCACCACCAATTTGGCAAGTGATGCCAGGAAGTGTCAAACATCCTGCTCTTGAGGAAACGAGTAGGATCATCTGTTGATGAGGTGCCATCATGTGACAGACCCATTTCAAGCCTCCTGTACTTTGTCTATGATAAGACAACACATTAGAAGTTCCTAGTGGATATTGGAGCTGAAGTGAGCATCTTTCCTTTTGCCTGTCTCTGTCGTTCAGTTCCAAAACTGATGGGTTTTAGACTTTTTGTGGTGAAAGGGATGACCATTGATACCTTTGGTACACATCGATTATGTGTGGACCTCGGGCTATGTCGTTCCTTAGTGTGGAACGTTGTGGTAGCAGAAGTGCCTAATGCTATTTTGGGAGCCAATTTCCTCTATAATTTTGGTCTGGTGGTGGATATGAAGAGGTGAAAACTCTTGACCAGATTAAAGGTTTTGAAGTCTGTGGTGTTACTGTCCACCATTCTGTCCCTTATTTTTGGCTTTCTAACATTACCCCAGATATCAGGCCACAATATGTCACTTTTGGTAGAATATCAGGACATTACCACCCCTCATCCAGCCACAATACCCATTGCACACAACGTCTGTCACCATATGGTGACTACAGTGGGTCCTCCACAGCATGCATGTGCCAGACAGCTCCATTCAGAAATATACCAGAGGGCAAAAACGGAATTTTACATCTCCATGAGTTGGGATTTATTCATGCATCTTCAAGTCCTTGGGCCAGTCGATTGCACAAGGTCCCAAAGGACACTTCATGGAGAGTGGTGGGTGACTTTCATGCTCTAAATGCCCACAGTGTCCCTGATTGATGTCCTATTCCACACTTGATGGAATTCAATTCCCAACTTTCAGGAAAACAGGTGTTTCAGAAGCTGGATTTAGTGAAGGCTTATCACCAGATTCCAATTGCTGTCAAGGATATCCCAAAGACTGCCATCATAACACTTTTTGGGCTGTTTGAGTATACATGGATGTCCTTTGGGCTTTGCAATGTAGCCCAAACATTCCAGAGATTTATTGACTCTGTCTTCATGGATTTGCCTTTCGTTTTCACCTATATCAATGACACTCTTGTCACCAGTCCAGATAATAAGGCACATCAAGGGCACCTTCACCAAGTTTTTGATCACCTCCACCAGTACGAATTAACAATAAAGGTTGCCAAGTGTGTTTTTGGAGTGGAATCCTTGGACTTCCTTGGACTCCCTTGGGAATCGAGTCACTCTGCAAGGGATTGCATCCCTGCCTCAAAAGGTACAAGTGGGGAAAGATTTCCCAAGGCCAGAATCCCATCGATCTCTCAGGAGATTCTTGGGGCTTATTAACTTTTCCCACCGTTTTTACCTAACTGTGCCACCCTGTTTCATCCACTGAACAATATGCACATTGGAGAGGCACCTAAGAAGGCCTTATTGATGTGGTCTGAGACAGAAGAGCATGCCTTTTGTCAAGCTAAGGATGCATTGTAAGTGGCAGTGTTGCTGAGGCATCCAGACTCTGATCCTGGTACACCTATTGCCCTGTTCACAGATGCCTCCGATCATGCTGTTGGTGCAGTTTTGTGTCGACCGGTGGCAACAACTCAGCTTCTTCTCTACAAAAATTCGACTACCCAAGACAAAATATAGTGCGTTTGGCCCTGAACGTTTGATGATTTATTTGGCAATAAAGTATTTTCATTTCTTTGTGGAAGGTCATCACCTCATAGTCTTCATGGAACACAAACCACTCATGTTTGCTTTTTCTACACATCTGGACCGACACTCGCCTTGTGAGGCATGACACCTGGAGTTTGTCTCTGCATTCACGACAGATGTGCATCATGTGAAGGGATCACAAAACGTTGTTGCAGATGCACTTTGTCATGCACATCTGAACTCTTTGGAGATTGGTCTGAGTTCCTTGTCCCTTGAGCAATTATGAGCAGCTCAGGATGAAGACTCAGAAGTTTGCAGTCTTCAAGAAACCCCTGGAACACTGGTATTGCAGTATGTGCCAGCCCCTGGTTCAACAACCAGTGTCATCTGTGATGTGTCATTATCATGACTATGACTGCCCCTTCCACAAGTCTTGCAACAATTAATATTTCAATCTATCCATGCTATTTCTCATCAAGGAGTCCAGGCTACACATCATCTGATCACAATGTTATGTGTGGCCCAGGATGAATAAGGACATCACACAATGGACTCACTCTTGTATTCGATGTCAAGGTAGCAAGATCCAATGGCATGCATCTCTGCCAGTGGGCACCTGCATGCCACCAGCAACATGCTTCAACTGAGTGCACATTGATATTGTTGGCTCATTTCCACCTTCACAGGGCAACTGCTACCTCATGATGTGTATTGACCAGTTTTCTCAGTGGCTGAAGGCAATTCCTATTGCCAATGTAACACCATCAATGGTTGCACATGCCATGGTGACACACTAGATTTTGCACTTCAGAGTTCCATCTACCATCACCACTGATCATGGGAAGCAATTTGACTCAGTATTGTTTTTGCACCTGTGTCACATGTTTGGTGTTCATCATATCTGCATGACATCATACCATCTATCTTTAAATGGTCTGATGGAGTGATTCCATTGTCAACTTAAGTCTTCTTTGTGAGCAGCGGGAGATCCGACACATTGGAGTGAACATGTTCCAATGGACCTCCTCGGTTTATGCTGCTCTTTCAAAGAAGATCTGCATGCCACACTAGCCGAGATGTTGTATGGGACTAATCTGCATCTCCCCAGTGATTTCTTTGCTGCAGAGACAAGCACGTTGGCAGTAAGCAACTACATTGATTGCTTGTGCTTATCCATGTGTTCTCTCAAGCATCAGCAACCATGAAGGCCCCAGACATGCCCTATCTTTCATTTTCCAGGCATGAGTGCAGCCACTCATGTTTACATTTCGCAAGGTACAGATGCACATCCTTTGCAACCACTGTGTGAAGCCCTATTTCACGTGCTTTGGCAGCATGAATGGTATTTTTGCTAGACATTAATGGTCAGAAAGACAACGTGTCTCTAAACAGACTTAACACTAGAACTACCACGTTTTCAGTCTACCTATAAGCACCATTCTGGGTCAAAATTGACTCACATAGAAAACCATAGAAAATTGAAAGAATAAGCATGACGCAAACATATACACCAGTTAGAAAAAGTGTGCATACACCAGTTAGAAAAAGTCTGCATACACATCAGTTGTTTGCAATCATTACCTATAAAAATTGTAATTTATTTTAATATATGTAAAAAAATGTAATTTAATTTATATATTAATTATGGATTAACAATATACCATGTGATCAAATTTGACCTGGACTGGTCCATTTAAACCACACCTAGTAAACTGAATGGGTAAATTGTTTTTCTCTAGGTTAGTACAGCTTTTCTTGACATTCGTATGAAGTTTGAGCAGGATTCATCAATTAGTGTGTGTGTTTGGCAGCCATTTGTTTATGGTGCAAAAAGTTTGTCTGGCGATTTTTTTTACAATGGAACAAAATTGAAAAAACGAGTTTGACTTTTCATTCCATCATCTGTAATTCCATTGGAAACACAAAATTTCAAGCAATCATCCTAAAATCACAGCTCAACCACCATTTTTGCCAGATTTGGCTCCCTGTGACTTTTTCCTATTTCCAAAACTCAAAAATCCACTCTGGGGAACACACCATGAGTCGATTGAGGCCATGAAAAAAAAATTGCCAAAGGAACTAAAGGTCCTCCTGGCCGAGGTCTATAAGAAGTGTATGGAAAATTGGATTAACCGTTGGCATGCTTGTATTGGCTCAAAAGGAGCCTATTTTGAGGGCAATAATAAAGATTTGTATAAAAATACATAAAAACGTTGCTTTTATTAACCAGTCTGGGTCAAATTTGATCAGATGGTATATTCTTTGAACAATTACAATGCTGGGAATGCAGATTTTACAAATTTAAATGCAAATTGAACTGAAATCAACAACAGAAAATAAAAGAATCCCCAATTTTTGGAAAGAAAAAGTCTGCATACAGCTACCTAACTTAAAGTATATAATGTACCATTAGACTAGGGACACACTCTAGTCAACACTGTCTGATGACAGTCTGTAAGTGCTCAGCTTGGGGAATAAAAACCAATGTGTAGCTGCACACTTGACACTTGCAACATCATAATCATCATCATCATCATCATACCCTCATCCTGCCTGCTGAAGGGTCAGGTGTGCAGGTTCTAGCCCTCCTCCCACATCTATTCCCCATGAGTTCCCACATGTGCTTTGGTCTCCGCCTATCCCAGGTGCTTCTGACCATCTGCATTCTTGAAATGGACCTGGCACTAATGGACACAAATGATGCCATGAGGCCCAAGAATGAGTTGTACTGCAACCCTAATCTTACCAGACAGTACCAATGCTGATAACTTACACATTCACTACATTACAACATCCCATTAGCAATATGCAATAGTGGTGTGCATTTTACAAAATGAATTGTTAGGTACATATGTGGGTCAAAACTGACCTGCATTGGTGCAATTAGGTATACTGATTTGTAATTTTTTTGCTAACATTTGTGGGTATTGAAATTTTGTAAATTTGCTGAGCATATGAAACCTGAAGATGTCACAAAATGGGAATAAGATTTTTAAACATTTTATTAAAGAATCCAAAAATAAAACTTGCAGTGGGTCAAAAATTACCCAATCGGTCCTTCTTGTGTTATACCTGCTTTCCAATCATCATTTACCATCGATGACCCACTCTACTCATTCTCTCTCACTCCTTCACCAGCTGAACCATCACCCTCAGCCAATAGCACATCACCAGCACCTACACTGTCTTCAGCCAACACCACATTACCAGCAGCTACACCATCCTCAGCTGATGCTGGGCTGTGATGGTGGGATAAGAGTTTTATACTTAGGATCATCGACCATGAGCGATGAACGAAAGGCTGGCTTAAGTCTGTTGATTGACACGTTGTGTTTTCGACCATTAATGTCAACAGTAAAGTACTTATCATGACGCGCGAGGACAGGAAAGGTCCTTCGTATGTTGAGTGTAAGGGATGACTGTGTGCTGCACAATGAATAAAGACATGTGTCACATCATTCATTCCTGGGAACTGAAGAAACGGTCGCATATGAGGTTTCCGTGGTGGTTGGTGCTTCAAGGAGTGCATGGACAAATGTAAACGATCAATGTATTCCTCCACAACCAAAGTGGTCGTTTCTGTTGCAAAGAAATCACTTGGGAGATGTAGGGTTGTTCCATACAGCATCTTGGCTGGTGAAGTGCTAATATCCTCTTTAACCAAGCAGCAAAGTCTGAGGAGGATCATTGGTACATGACCACTCCAGTGTACTGGATACGCTCCACCAGACCAATAGAGGAAGGATGGTAGGATGTAGTGCAAATATGATGCACCCCAAACACTTGACAAAGATGGGAGAACAACACTGAATCAAACTGTCTACCATGGTCAGTTGTGATGGTTGATGGTACTCTAAAGCATGATATCCAGTGGGCTACAAAAGCTTTTGCCACTGTCTGTGCTGTAGCATCAGTTATCACATGATGGTGGAAATGGGCCTACAAGATCTATATGCACATGATCAAAGCACATTGCCGGTGGCATGCATGTGTCCACTGGCAATGAAGTGTGCCATTGGATCTTGTTACTCTGGCACTGGTGACAGGAATGAATCCAGCCTGTGATATCTGCATTCATCCAAGGCCAGATGAAACGCTCAGCAATGAGGCAACGTGTAGCCTTCACTCCGAGATGTTAGATGCCGTGAATGGAGCAGAATGCTGAGTGCTGCAAGGGCTGCGGGAGAAGTGGTCAAGGTCAAGATGATGAGATATTACAGAGGATGCTAACTGCTGAGCCAGGGACTGGAACACACTGCAGCACCAGTGCACCAGGGTTGTCCTGAAGTTGACGAATTTCTGGATCTTCATCTTCAGCCAGCAGCAGCTGCTCAGGGGAAAAGAAATCTGAGGTGGCTGTCAAGGAATGAAGACATGCCCAAGAGAGCATATCTGCGATGACGTTTTCTGAACCTTTCACATGTTGAATGTCTGTGGTAAATGCAGATATAAACTCAAGATGGTGAGCTTCATGAGGTGAATGTTAATCTAGGTGAGTATTGAGAGCAAATGTAAGTGGCTTGTGGTCTGTAAAGATGGTAAAGTGCTGACCTTCTACAAAATACCGGAAGTATCTCAGCAAAATACATTGCCAGAAGTTCTCGACCAAATGTACTATAGCATGTTTCCGTTGGCCAATTTTTTTTTTGAAAAAGAACTTAATGATTGCCATTGTCCACCAACTAGTTGTTGAAGGATGGCCCCTGCTGCAACGTCAGAAACATCTGTAAACAATGTGATAGCTGTGTCAGGGTTAGAGCTAGGGTGCCAAAGCATTGCTATTTCCACTAATACTTCCTTTAGATGAAGAAAAGCATCATCTTGTTGACCAGTCCACTGGAGCAAGGCATTCTTTGGTCCTTTTCCAATGAGCCTATCATTCAGTGGCTGCAGAAGTGTTGCACAACCAGGAATGAAGCTGTGGAAAAAAATGACAAGCCCTAGGAAACGCCTAAGGGCTCTACGAGATTCTGGTCTAGGGAAATCCTGAATGGCCTGGACCTTCTCGGGCAGTGAAGAGATTCCCTGGGGTGTAATGCGATGCATAAGGAAATCTAAAGAGTTTCCCAAAAACGCATTTGGGAAGATTGATGGTCAACCCATACTGGCAAAGGTGCTCAAAAACCTGCTGAAGGTGTTTCTGATGCTCTGGAACGTCCACACTTGTGATGAGAAAATCATCAATATACGTGAATAGGAATGGCAAATCTCCCCGAGGATGGAGTCGATGAATTGTTGAAATGTCTGTGCCGCATTGTGAAGACCAAATGGCATGCACAGATATTCGAACAAGCCAAATGGAGTGATTACTGCAGTCTTTGCAATGTCCTCTTCCACAATCAGTATCTGGTGGTAAGCTTCAACAAGCTTCAGTAAGCTTCAACTGGTGGTCTTCGTACCATGGAGCTGAGCATTGAACTCCAGGAAATGTGGTATTGGGTAACAATCAAGAATAGTGCAAGCATTCAAGGCCCAGAAGTCACCCACAATCTGCCAAGATGCATCCTTAGGGACCATATGCAAGGAGCTGGCCCATGGACTTGAGGATGCACAGATGTACCCCATCTCATGTAGCTGCCAGAACTCCTCCTTCACGATCTTCAGTTTCTCAGGGTGAAACTGCCAAGCACATGCATGGACTGGTTCTATAAGTACTGTGGTGCTATAAGTACTGTGGCAGGTCGAGGTACCATATTATCCCAGAACTCCTCCAGCAATGCTCTATACTGGTCACCAACGTCTGGGGTAATACTTGAGAATCTGCTATATGTTGCTGGCTAACATATCATTGTGCCGGAAACCTCCAAATGGGTAATCTGGTTAAAGAGATTCTGCCTATGCATGTCAATCGCCAAACCATAATGAGAGAGAAAGTTGGCTCCCAGAATAGCATGGAAAATGTCTGCTACTATGAAGTTCCATGTGAAGGAATGGCATAACTCCAGGTCGACTCATAAATGATGAGTTCCATAAGTGTTGATGATGGTTTTGTTGGCTGCAAAAAGTTTGAAGTTGGCCATTTTTAGACTTGGTGCTCCAAGGAAAGTGTGAGGGAATATACTCATCTCCACTCCAGTGTTGACCAGGAAACGATGATGAGTTGACTTCTTGAACAGGAAAAGAAGATGACTGGAACAAACTTCGTCATCTGATTGCATCTCTGAGATGGATGACCTTATGCATTTTCCTGCGAGCAAGCTGCTCAGCACTTCTTTGCATTGCTTCCGAATCGCTGGTGATACCAGCACAACTCTCCATGTCCCTGATCAGTCAAAACTCACTGTTGAGATCATTGTCATGAGCATGACCAGGAACGTCCTTGGAATGATTGCTTGTATGGCTGCCTGTGAGGTCCTGACAGCAGTGAGTTGACTTTGTCACACAGTTCGTCTAATCGTGCTCACAACAGTGAGATTTCCAACTCTGGAGAAGAGGAGGCACATCAGGCAGTATTTTGATAATGGTGGCATTTAAATTAACTTACAATAGATCTAGCACTTCCATCATCTTATCTGCCATCTCTGCATGTTTCTTGATGGCAGTGGTGGCTTCGGCAGTTGCCAGTACAACTTGGACCTGGAGTGGGAGGTGGGACAGAAAAAGTTCTCGAATGATGGAAGTGTTACTGGCAAAGCTACTGGCAAAGCAGGATCAAATACGAGATATCAGCTACTGTTTCTTGAGGTAAAACGTCCACAACATAATCGAATATCTGTGCATCTGCCCTTATATTATAGACCCTAAAACGATGCTCTGCAGCAAACCACATTTCCACATCGTGGCTCCAAAAGGGATGAGCACTGATGAAGGGTTCGTCACCCAGCACTTCCACTCTAGGGTTGATTACTTCTGGTTTGCTTTCAACTTTCTAATTTCTAAAATATTTTCTATATATTGCTTTGCAATTTACAAATATGCAAATATTGCAAATATTGCTATTTGCTAGCACCATGTATTAATAATCCCACTGGATAAATCACATTTGATGAACTCACTATGGACGTCCAATGTATCCTCAGTCTGGGTCACCAGTTGTGGGTGTGTTTGCATGTTGATGCAAAATTGAAGATATCTGACTCCAAATGTTTATGTAAAAACACTAATGACTTTTTACTTAATAACTAATTATTAATCTTAATGTAATAAAACGAAATTGATAGGATTTTGCAAATACCCTTGGCGGAGCTGAATAGCAAAACGTGTATTTTTGAGGCTTGACAACCAATGAACTGTTTGTTCTGAAGTTTCAATTCCAAAGCGAACTGGAATTGGAATATTATTCAAATTCTGCAATTCTCGACAGCACGTTCAAGAACTGCAGAACATCAATCTGTAAACGTCATGGGAGAACCCATGACATGGCAGAAAAGATGATCTGCTACAGTGTGAACCCCTAAAGTTCCTGTGGCAGGCAGGGCCATGGGTGTTGGGCCAGCTTTGGGTGGTGGGGAACTTGTGTGAGGTTTAGCTCTTAAGCCTAACATCGGGGCGTTTCCTGCTGACAGCATCGTGGTTCTACGTGCATCATCTGCACTGTGAGCACGCTGGGGCTGGTCATCAACTACTTATGACTACATTACTTCTAATAATTATTATCATTATTCCAATTATTATTATTATAATTATTATTCCAAAGTTTGCCTGTAAGATGCAGAATTTGGGGGGGGGGGCAGTGAACCCACAGTTTGAGGGATTAGGACCCCAGCACAGGTAGCTGATAGGGGTTCGCTAGTTGGCCTTGGGCCACAACAAACAGTAGCTTGCAATGCCATGGGGGTTGGGACCTTGGACCCCGTGGCAGATGGTGTGCTGAGTGTCCTCTGTGGGGTAGGCTGGCATCCCCCCACTGCAAGCAGTGCCAACATTCCTGCAGGTTCATTATGCCCAGCTGGGGTGACCACAGTTGGAGCATGCTCAGAATGCATACGGGCAAAGCTTAGATTAGGAACATGGAATGTGGGGACCCTTACAGGCAAATCAGGGAAACTAGCTAATACCCTAAAGTGATGGAGGATTCAGGTAGCTTTCCTCCAAGAAACCTGGAGGAAAGGGAATAGGTCAAGGGCCCTTGGTGAGGGATACAAACTTATATATACTGCCAGTGAAGGGGGTGGGATGGGGTGGGCATTATATTAGATAGTGAGCTGCAACAAGGGGTCACCCAGGTAAAACGCCTCAATAGCAGGCTCCTGCTAGTTACAGTGGTTTGGAGAGGAGTAGTGCTTCACCTCATCAGTGCATATGCCCCCCAGGCAGGTCAGGATGAACCTACAAAGGATGGCTTTAGGACAGAGTTTTAGGACTTGGTGCATTCCCTGGTTGCTCAGGTAGGGCAATGTCAAGAAAATGAGTGCTTAGTTATTGGGGGACTTTAATGGCCATGTGGGCAAAGATAACCAGGGTTATGGGGAGGTCCATGGGGGATGGGGTTATGGAACAGTTAGCATAGGTGGGCAGCAAATCCTTCACACAGCAAATGCACTTGGCCTTGCATTGGTAAATACTTGGTTCAGGAAGAGGGACAAGCAGCTAATCACATACCAGTCACCACAGGGAATGTCACAGATTGATTTCTTTATGGTTAGAGGGCAGAATAGATCAGAGATCCATGATTGCTAGGCACTCCCCAGTGAAAATATCCAAAACGAATGTGGGCATAGGCTACTTATGATAGAACTAGTAGTGAAAGCAGCAGACAAGGCACGTTCTTGGAAAGGAGAGCAGGTCATCAGGTGGTGGAAACTACCTGCCAAGACAGAGGAATTTATACAAGAAGTTAGGTAGGTAGACTGGGATTGGGAAGGGACAACAGATGCCATTTGGGACAGGGTTGCCTGAAAAAAATTAGAGCCTGTGGGAAAACCATCTTGGGTTAGGGTAGAGTGGGGGCACTGGCCAGGTAAAAGGCAGTCATGGTAATGGAATGAGGAGGTTGAGGCTGCCATCAAACAAAAAAAACGCTGTTTTCCACAGGTAGCATGAGATAGGGGACCAGGAGTCAAAGACTCAGTATAGGCAGGCCAAGACCACTGCTAAGAGGAAGACTGCCCTGGCCAAGCACCAGAAGTATGAGGCCCTCTATGAGCAGTTAGGGACAAAGGAAGGGGAGAGAGAAGTTTTCGAATCAGCCAAGTCTAGAGATAGGGCAGCAAAAGATATACCCCGAGCCATAACAGTGAAGGATGGCATATGTAGGGTCCTGCTCTCTCCAACAAAGGTAAAGAGAAGGTGGGAGGAGTACTTCCAAACCCTCTTGAATGAACATCTCCACCAATCCTGCACCAGCAGGGGCTGTAACTGAAGAGGAAGTAACCAAGGCATTTAGGAAGATGAAAGGTTGAAAAGCTGTAGGCCCAGACAGAATCCCCATTCAAGTATGGCATAGCCTAGTGAGGACTGGTACCAAGTGAGGAGACGGGAAAGTCTCCAAGAAAGTCTGGGAAACGCTGAGAAAGATCCAAGGCAGATATTTACCATCATGTGGCTCAGGTCTCCTTGTACAAGGAAGACATTGCCTTCTGCCGTGTGAGGTGGCTGAGGAACTGGGAAGGACGTTTGCAGCCGTCTCCAGTTCCCGGCACTACACGGCAACATTCCTGCAAACGAAGCAGGCTGCAGAACGCCATCCACTTAACTTCACTGGTGGTGTCGCCGAGGGGTATAACAATCCATTTGCCCCTTGGGAGCTACGAGCAGCTCTAGCAAGAGCCAGGGACACTGCCCCTGGACCAGATAGCATACACTATCAAATGCTACGACACCTACCAGAGGAAAGCGTTATATACCTCCTTGAGGTATTCAACATGATATGGCAGCAGCATGAAGTCCCTGCAGGCTGGCGAGAGGCTACTATAATCCCACTCCCAAAACCTGGGAAGGATAGTAGCCTTGCAATAAATTACAGACCCATTTCATTGACGAGCTGTCTTTGCAAAACAATGGAACGAATGGTAAATTGGCGCCTGGTGTGGTATCTCGAGCGGCACCACCTTCTTGCCGATGCCCAATGTGGTTTTCGTGCTGGCAGGTCTTCGGTGGATCATCTGATCTTACTGGAGACTGCAGTACGTGAGGCCTTTCTCCACAGACAGCACTTAGTGGCTGTCTTCTTTGATGTGGAGAAGGCATATGATACCACATGGCGCCATGGTATACTAGAGACCTTGCACCAGTGGGGGCTCAGGGGTAATCTGCCCCTCTTCCTCCATAGCTTTTTGTCCGAACGGACCTTCAGAGTGCGTGTGGGTAACACCTACTCCTCTGCCTTTCTGCAGGAGAATGGTGTCCCACAGGGGAGCATCTTGAGTGTGACGCTTTTTGCTGTTGCGGTGAACGGCATACCATCCTCTGTTCACCCCCCGGTCAAGTCGTCCCTATTTGTGGACGACTTCTCAATCAGGTACCGGGCTGCCACGATGCACAGCATTGAGCGCCAGTTGCAACTCGCACTAAACAGTGCCCACGAGTTCGCTGCCTCGCGTGGCTATAAGTTCTCCCCTGACAAAACAACTGTCATGCATTTCTGTCGTAAGCGAGGGCTTCACCCTGAGCCTCAGCTTACCCTGGATGGCCGCCTCCTACCAGTTGTAGAGGCGGCCCGCTTTCTTGGTCTCCGTTTTGACAGCCGTCTGACATGGGTCCCGCACTTGAAGGAGCTGAAGGCTAAGTGCCTTCGCTCCCTTAATATTCTGCTGTGCCTGCAGGGAACTGGTTTTGGGGCAGATCGAACGGTGATGCTTCGCCTATACAGATCACTCGTTCGATCCCGTCTCGATTATGGCTGCGGCGTATATATGGCCTGGCCGCTCCATCTACTCTCCGGATGCTGGACAGTGTTCATCACGCTGGCATCCGGTTGTCCATTGGGGCGTTCCGCACAAGTCCAGTACTCAGCCTTTATGCTGAGGCTGGTGAGCCACCATTGACTGTGCGG